>KQ995383.1:83646-103688 GCA_001598015.1 Dorcoceras hygrometricum
TCCGATGGGCAAGTCCGGAATTGTGATTCCGGAGCCCAATGGTTGTGGGCCCACGGCTAGCTGTATCCCTGAACCATTGAGGGTCACACAAGTACTGGATTCGAGATTCCCTCACGGATACTCAGCTCAATTTGTTGAGCACGAGAAGAGGATATTGGGGAGTGTGACTTCCTAAAAGTCAACAGGGGTCAACCGGGGTTTCCCGCTGTTGAAGGACAAAACAGTCATTTTGCAATTTAGGGTTGGATGATCTGAAAAATTGTTTTTCATATCATAACATTCAGTTTTGGAAACTAGTCGATCGGTCCGATCTGATCGGCGATCGGAGTTACGATGAAGTCGCAGTGATGGATATCGTCATTTGGACCCGGGCCCGTTGGGCCGGTCCAAGTCTATCACTAGTCTATTTAATTAGACTTAAGGCTTTAATCATGACATGAGATACAGCAACCCTAACCCTAGAGCTCCTAAGTGCTCCGCCCCCTTCCTCTCCCAAAAGCCGCCGCCGCCGCCGGCCTCCAGATCCGATGGGCAAGTCCGGAATTGTGATTCCGGAGCCCAATGGTTGTGGGCCCACGGCTAGCTGTATCCCTGAACCATTGAGGGTCACACAAGTACTGGATTCGAGATTCCCGCACGGATACTCAGCTCAATTTGTTGAGCACGAGAAGAGGATATTGGGGAGTGTGACTTCCTAAAAGTCAACAGGGGTCAACCGGGGTTTCCCGCTGTTGAAGGACAAAACAGTCATTTTGCAATTTAGGGTTGGATGATCTGAAAAATTGTTTTTCATATCATAACATTCAGTTTTGGAAACTAGTCGATCGGTCCGATCTGATCGGCGATCGGAGTTACGATGAAGTCGCAGTGATGGATATCGTCATTTGGACCCGGGCCCGTTGGGCCGGTCCAAGTCTATCTTTAATTCTATTTAATATAGAGTTAAGACTAGACTTCAAGACACTTAACACTCTAAACCTAACCCTAAACCTAGCATTGGCCGCCGCCCTCCCTCCTCTCTACAAGCCGCCACCGCCGTCGCCGCCGTCGCTTCGACGGAAAATCGTTTCCGGCCAATTCGACGAGGAGAATCCGTTCGTGCAGATCTCATCAGTCCTTCTAGTGCAGGCTGACTAAGGAGTCTCGTTTCTGGTCGTGGACCGGATTGGCAATTTCTACCGCAATCTACCGTGAAGAGCCGACATTATTGTAACTACGGTTGGAGCCAGGCACAAGTGCCAGCAAGGTAGTGGTTTTGAACACCCTATGTATGACGATATTGTATTGTTTATGCATCGTATTGATCGTCTCCCGGCCGTTTATTTACTGTTCTTCCGCTGCCTCGCCGGGGGGCGGATCCGGATCCCCAACATTTATGAGCCTTTCTCCTATATAGAGTCATTTCATGATCCCCTTTGGCAAGCTGCTATGGCTGAGGAACTTACTGCTCTACACCAGACTCATACATAGGATTTGGTTCCATTGCCGTCCAGAAAACATATCATTGGTTCTCGTTGAATATACAAGATCAAAACCAAATTTGATGGATCCATTGAACGATACAAGGCCCGACTTGTTGGTAAAGGCTATTCTCAGGAGTACGACGTGGATTATGAAGAAACTTTTGCCCCTATTGCAAAAATGACGATTGTTCGCACTCTGATTAATGTCTCTCAGATGGATGTCAAGAATGCCTTCTTGAATGGAGATGTTCATGAAGAAGTTTATATGAAGCCTCCTACCGATGTTGCTCATCAACACGGTGACGTTTGTAAGCTTCGCAAATCTCTTTATGATCTCAAACAAGCACCACGTGCCTGGTTTGAGAAGTTTTCCATGGCGATCACATCGCTTGGCTTCCTCCCTAGTCACCATGATTCGACATTATTTGTCAAGCGTACAATGGCAGGTCGTATTCTATTATCCTTGTATGTTGATGACATGATAATCACCGATGATGATTATGATGGTATTGAATCTCTTAGGATCGAAAAACAAGCTCAGGAGTTCCGAGGGAGAGGGGTGAATGAACTCCTTTGCTACTTTTTTTCGAAAATATATTTTAAAATATTTTACTGCTCGACGCAAACCTCCATCCGAGTTACCAGCTTGGAGGGTTCTCAGAGATTTTTGTTGTCTCATTTAATAAAATGATTTTATGCGGAAATAACACGATTCAATCAGTGAATAGTTAAACAAGTGCGTGAATGTAAAAGATAAAGAGACGAGAGGTTTGTTTCTGGAAGTTCGGAGCAAATTATCCTACGTCTCTCCTTCTTCCTCAATGGGAAGGATTTCCAATAGAATATTTGATTTATATAACCACTTGTATAAACCCGATCCAACAGCCAGCAGCTGTAAGAACTCCTAGAACTCAACCAATGAATCCAGACCCGTGACTGGAAGTTTCGGAGCAAATTTATCCTACGTCTCCCCCTTCTTCCTCAATTGGGAAGGATTTCCAATAGAATATTTGATTTATATAACCACTTGTATAAACCCGATCCAACAGCCAGCAGCTGCAAGAACCCCTAGAACTCAACCAATGAATCCAGACCCGTGATCTGGTTCGCAAATACAATGAACACAACACTGAGCTGGTTGTGCAAATCTAGCAATCAACAATCTCTGTTTATGATATATAATGAAGACTCAATACTACAGAGTGTGTGTATATAAGATAGTGTGACACAAAGAATTGAATGAACGATCTGTGCGTGTGTCACTAGCTGTAAGCTGGTTCAATAAGATGAACTCTGCTTCTGCTTGTAAAGGCTGGTTAGGTCGTAAGTTCGATAACTTTGTTGTAGTTCGTAACCTTCTCACAACGATTTTCTCTTCTTTTTATACCAATTGGATACAACGGTGATAAATGTTACCAGTAGACACTTCGAGTGTATCCAAATTGAAAAACCTGTGGCGTCTTAAATTTTTGTACGATGTTCGTACGACTCCATTAAATGCATTGTCCTTTTTATCAACTCTACGCCGTCTTCATTTTGAACCATATCTCTGTGTATCTGGAATTACCTAAAAGTAGTTCCAACGACTACAAATCACTGCAAAGAATTCAAACGTCTCACATAAACCAATATGTAGCTTCAAACATTCTGAAATTCAATTTGCTAAGTTGCCTTTAACTTAGATGGTTTTCCGATCTGGTTTCTGAACATTTAGCTGCTTTTCTTGATCGGCTTGATTAAATCCAATCTACTTTGAGATAATTTGCTCATGTTTTTGTTCTGTACTGATTCAGATACCAACCTTGTACTCATATCTTCAGTACGATAACACCTATAGAATCAATCTTCTTTGAGCTGGTTTACCAAGCTGGTTTTCCAGTTGGTCTATTATACCACTCATTCCCTGCTATATGTTCTCTCAATTGTAAATAATTGTTTTACTGCTCTCTTTGAACTGTAATTTCAGCACTTATCTATTTCTATTCTTCGAATTTTCTCAACTGATCTGTCCTTATTCGGCTAAGAATCTTTGGACTGGTTTGACCTTAACCAGCGTGACTTAGTACCTAGCTGGTTTGTCCTCAACCAGCTCACCTAAATGTCCTGAGCTGGTTTGTCCTTAGACCAACGTACCTGAGTACATTGATCTAGTTTGACCTTAGCCAGCTAAGCTCTGCTCCGATCTGATTTTTATGTCCAACGCTGTAAGCTTCATCCAGATCTTGTCCCTTTGAGCTGATTAGTCTCTTTTATTTGTCTTCACTAAAACTTCTGAAATTAAATCTAACAGAAACTTTGAAGTCTGAGTTGTCAAGATGCTTCGCTATGAAAGACCTGGGTATGCTACGTTACTTTTTGGGAATAGAGGTTGCCTCTTATCCAAAAGGCTATCTCTTATCTCAATCAAAGTATATAGCTGATTTGTTTGAGCGTGCTCGTCTCACTGACCATAAGACTGTTGATACTCCCTTCAAAAATGCTCGGTACTCTCTGTCCGAAGGAACTCCTTTGGCAGATGCGAGTCTCCGTCGTACCATTGTCGGGAGTTTGGTTTATCTTACCCTGACTCGCCCAGACATTGCACATTTTGTTCATGTGGTTAGTCAGTTTGTCACTTCCCCTACTACAATTCATTGGGCTGCCGTTCTTCGTATTCTCAGGTATCTTCTGGGAACTTAGTTTCAGAGTCTCTTGTTTCCTTCTACATCTCATTAGAGCTGCGCGCTTACACTGATGCGGATTAGGCTGGTGATCCTACAGACCGCAAATAGACCACTGGATTTTGTATTTTCCTCGGTGACTCACTTATGTCGTGGAAGAGTAAGAAACAAGATGTTATTTCTTGATCTTATACTGAAGCTGAGTATTGTGCCATGGACTCGACCACCTGTGAAATTGTTTGGTTACGCCGATTTCTTGTTGATACGGGTATTTCTCTTTGTCATCCAACTCCGCTGCATTGTGATAATCAGAGTGCTATTCATATTGCACAGAATTCAGTTTTTCATGAGCGAACCAAGCATATTGAGATTGATTTTCATGTCACTTGCCATCACCTACATGCTGGCACCATCACCTTGCCATTTGTTCCATTTTATCTACAGATTGGTGATATGTTCATCAAAGCGCACTCGTCTTCGCGTTTTCGTTTCTTGTCTGACAAACTCTCAATGCTTATCGCTGTAGCATAGTGATTTTGATGGGGACGTTAGTTATATTATATTTATTAATGTTTAAGGGTATCTTAGTCTATTAGATTTTCTTGTAAACCTAGCTATATATTTACTCTTTTTTGTTTATTCTGTAATGTAGAAATACTCGTCAATAAGAAACCCCAATCTTTCCTTTAATTATGTTTTCAATCATGTTCATGGTTTGTCGTAACGTTCGATCGTGGAGACTATTATGCCAACTCTAGAGAGACTTCATGGAAGTTGTCGTGACGAAATGGAATTTTTTTAAAACAAAAAAAATGTAAAAATAGAGAAATGGGAACCATTGAGGAAAAAAAATCCATAAGGCCGCAAATCTGTACTTCCAGTCCACAGAAGGTGATCAAGAATTATATTCCTAAAATCATCTTGAAACTTGGTTCCTTCGTCCTTAATTTCAAATAAAGGTTTTCCATGTTTCCATGTTGATCCACGGAGGTATGTGCCGGAACGATCACTTGTTCCATTTGCGACTCATGTTTTATTTACCATTTTATATATATCGTATGGTAGCAAAAAAATGATCTCATTCAGCTGTATGATATTGTTTGTTTTCATGCATGCATAATTGGTTTCTCACCAAGTTTTAATTTTAGGATCAAGCGCTTACCACTAGGCCAAAAGCTGTAGCTGTTAGCCAATGTGCAGCTTTATTTCCTTATAATGTTGCAGCGCAGAGTGCACCTATTATGTGCATTAGGGTTGGGCTGTTAGCCCATGAATCAGGGGAGGTGTGTGTCTAACTGCTGGTGCTGTCTCAATTCCCTTGGAGATCAGTCTTACCCTTCTCCTATCGCCGGCCCTATCCCCAGCAGAGATAGTATTACCCATTAAGATCTGGCATCACACTTTTACAGTCCACATGGCAAACCAGATCAAGCGGCGCAACGTCAGCATCTTGACGTACGAGACCTTCCCAGGAGGTCACCCATCCCAGTACTGTTCTCACCCTTGCACGCTTAACTCAACATTTAAGCATCTGATACTGGCTTTTTCCTTCCATCCTCATGCAAAGATCATCTCTATAGAATGAATTCTAGGAAAAGGTTATTATGGAATGTCAATTCAAAATAATCTACAGCATTAACAACTTTTGATAATCCGAAAACCCTCTTGTCAGGAATAATATCCAGCTCCATCATATACCAATAACTCAATAACCTGGAAAATCTCATCTCCCTTGGGATGAACTTTGTTCCATGTATTAAATGAATGATTTATCCCTCTCATATCAATCCAACTACAACCCAACTCCTTTAACCTTGGTTTCCATCATAAATCATTGCATCGTTGCCACCTCCTTTAATTTTCCAGACAAGGCCATAATACTGATAACCATTGAACATGCACTCGAAATTAAAGCGTTCAAATTTCAATATATGCTTAGCGTGACAACCCCCAACTTAAAACCACCCAAAATACTACATCCATTTAATAATGCCATCCAAAAGATTGATGTTTGCTCAAATGAAGCTCCATTATAACTTATACACTTATTTAAGTGTTCCAGCACATGCGTGTAGGTCTATTGTTACATCGGTGATCATCTAAGTTGCTTGGTCTCGTTGTGCATGTGATGCAATGGGACGTGTTGGTGCCTTGCACGAGACTGTGTGCATGCAGCAAAAGACATGGCTGGAGTTGTCCAAGGCTGGAATACGGTTTCAATAGTTCTTTGGGCAGAAAGACTAGTTCATGACGTGTGCACGGCTCGTCATGTGGTGCTGGTGCCTAGGACTAACTTTTTCGGGGTAACTTAGGCATATTTTGGATAGTGGCATTGCTGACTAGCATAGTTCGGTGTGTGTGTTGGGACAAGTGCAGTAAATTCGATGCTGAGTTCTGGGAGGCATTTGATTCGACTGCTGCATGGTGCTGCATAGTTTTTGACCGAGATTTGGATAAGGCAGAATGGTTATGGGCTGCTATCAGAATCTGTGGGGTGGTTTGAACACTTGGCTGCCTGGTCTGAAGGCCTAGACGCGTGTTTATCCTGTTAAAATCTGGAAGCAGTTGTAGGCAGTTATAGGCTTGTATTATCTGATTGTATCATAATTCTTTGCCATGAGATGCACAAGGCATTATTCACGAGTGTGAGAATTTTTGTGTGCAAAAACCATTGGCTTCCTTTTGTGTAGTGAAATTCAACGGTTGGTCAATTACCGTAAATCATTGTGCCATTTATATTGTGCAAGTGTGCGTGAGTTTGCGGGCTCGGTTGAGGAATATATTACTATCAAATAAACACTATAAATGTGAATAAGGCTGATTGAATCAGTTCATGATTCAAGCCACTCAATGTTGGAAAAACGAGTACATTTGTGTTGCTGTGTTGAAACCTTGTCACAGTTGATATCAGAGTCAGGCTTTTGTGTGGCTTGTTGGCGCAACGGCGGATCCGGATCCCGCTCCCGGGGCTCATCGAAAGTTTTAAAAGTTTTAATGCCCGAGAAGGGTCAATACACAAAAATAATATCTAAACATACATAGGATGTTTAGGGAATTTACTTCTGGAGACTAGGCGCCTAACTCCGACCAGTTCCACAAGGGAAATGGCCCTTCAACGGTTGAACGGCTGATGAATGCCCAATTCGTTGCACGACCGAAATCTCAATTCATTTGCTGGTTTGCACTAGAAACTTGAAACGCCCTCACTCTCATTTCTAATAAAATAAATGCGGAAATATTTCTTCTAATATTAAACTAGTAAAAATTTTAAATTAATATATTCATGTAAAATTTATATTCTTACTAATATATGTTGTAAATACTATTTGAAAGATTCAAAATTTCCAACAACCATATATTTCACCAACTCAATCGAAAAAAAAACTTAACTCAATCTTTTCACCAAGTAATGTATTTCAAACTCATGCATTAATAAAATAATCCTTCAAATTATTTGCGGACAACGCGAGGTTGCTGGGTCGGGTGCCTTACTGGACTGCCGGTCGCTCAAGAGTCCTGCCCCTCGATCTCAGCCTCATCTGCACCAATCAAGCATAGTGAGTCTAAAAACTCAACAAGCACAAAACTTAGAAATAACGAATACTAAATAATACACGCACATGAAATTAAAATATCACTACTCAAAATAATTTTCTGATCTTAAATGCGTAAGGAAAAAGCAGCTCAAATCTTTTACTTAAAACCCATGCAATAAAATTCAACTCATAAATATAAAGTCTTTTCTGTTAATTCAGTTTTCTGACTGTGGTCCCTCAACTCATAGTTCGCTTGATCAAACTATTAAAAACCATGATACTAGTTCGGTATGGCTCCCAAGTACTTATCTAGTTTCCATACACGTCAAATTTTGGTATGTCTACTCGGAATGTCTCCCGACTCTCATACCCGTAATTTTGGTATGGCTCCCAAAACGTCTTCCGACCTCATACCTCACAGTTTGACATGGCTCCCGAGACGTCTCTCGACCCCATATCTCGTAATAGTACAACCACAATCAAGTCACATCATTCAAAACATTTTTTTTCTTCTCATTCTAACCTCAAAATAAATCTCAAATCCTCCAAAATAATTTCCTTCTTAACTTCATAAACTTTATGCTCATATTTCTCATAAAATTCCAGCAATTATAGTTTAAAATCACACATGCTAAAAATCATTTTCTAGACATTAATTTGTCATGAAAATTACCAAAAATCTCATAAATAAAATAAATTCTAAAAATACTAAAAAAACATCTTAAAATATGCTTAACATCAAATAAAGTCATCCATGAACTTTGACAGCCCCTAAGACTCGAAATCTCAATTTTCACAAAAATGACCCAACGAGGCTCACTTCGAGCGACAAAACGGTATAAATTATTAAAAATCCATTTCTTAACCAAATCACTCTCTGTTTCTACCCAAGTCACCTTAACTTATCCCACTAGTCACTGGAACAAACGAGACTCAAAAAAGATTCAAGACGTGACCAACCCAACGCTCATGATGGCACTGCTCGCGCATAGAAGCGAATCTGGAATAGACTGAGAACTTATCTAAAAACGCCAGCTTTTCTCCACTCAAGGACCCGCCCAGCCCCTTGTAAAATCAATGGAAGACCCCAGACTCCATCCTAACCACTCTGGACCCGAACCTATGCCACGCTATAGCTCTCCTTCCTCAAAACTATAGCCGACACATACGCCCATCTTTCACATCTAGATCTGATCTAGGCTGCCAAGTTCATGAAAAAATTATGTTAACCATCAATATATGCATCAAATATAGATTTAAAACAACAAAAAAATCTTTAAATCCACACACATGAATATGTATTGCTTGAAGGATGTATCAAGAAATCGTTTTGTACTTTCCTTCTCTTGTATTACTTACAACAATTGCTTCTAGGCTTCAATGGGGATTGAGAAACACCAGGAAACCTATGAATTTCTTAGAGAAGAGCTTGAAAAAAATCAGTGGAGATCAAAAGGGGGAAGGGGGCGGCGGCTATGGGAGAAAACCCTAGCTTTCTCTCCTTTTTTTTTTATTTGTGTGTGTATGTTGAAGAGGGGGACGGCTGAATGTTGAGGGAGGGGTTTGGTTTTTAATTACAAATTAGGGTTTAAGAGTTGTTAGTTAACTAATAAAATGCTAGTTAATTAGTAAGAGTTGTTAATTTACTAAATAAAGTGTTAGTCAACAAATGGAAATGTTTAATTTGAAAGTTGCTAATTAACTAATAAAAGTGGTACTCATATTTTAAAATAATCAACTACATGAATTTTCTAATCCCCAAATAATTTTATAATATTTAAAAAGGATAAATGGACTTTTAAAATTATCACTATAAAATATTCAAGGCATAGGGAGGGATCACAAAAATTTAATTTTATATAAAAAAATCATCTTTACCTTGGTGTTCCCATCTCATCCTTCCCGGCCTCGAAGCATATTAACTAAAATTTTGAAAAGAAACTATCATTAAAATATTCAAATAATGATTATGATAAAATCATGAAATACAATTAGTACAACCAATAGAAAGAAAATACTAAGGCATGCGATTTTGGATAGGAAAATTTCTAGGCGTTACAATAATCTCCCCCTAACAAAAAATTTCATCCTCGAAATTTGAAAGCTTACAGAAAAGATCTGGATAGAGCTCCTTGATATCATCCTCCACCTCCCAAGTAGCCTCTTCCTCGGGGTGGTTCAACCGCTGGACCTTAACCATAGGAATAGTCCGATTGCATAGCTTTCGGTCCTGTCTGAATAATATCCGAACGGCACGCTCTCTTCACAGGTCAACCGTGGTGTCAACTATAGTGGCTCAATGTTCAACACATGCGAAGGATTCAGCACGTACTTCCTGAACATAGAGATGTGGAAGACGTTATGCACAGACGCTAAGCTCGGGGGTAAGGAGACACGATAGGCTAAGGTCCACACTCTGTCGAGGATCTCGAAAGGCCCTATGTAACAGGGTTCTAGCTTACCATTCTTTCCAAACCTCATAACACCCTTCATCAGAGCGACCTTCACGAAAACATGATCTCACGCTGCAAACTAGGTCTCTCCTCCTCGAGTTCGCATAACTCTTCTGTCGACTCTGGGCAGTCCTCATCCTCTCCCTGATCCTCCTCACTATCTCTGCTGTTTGTTGGAAATCTCAGTCCCTAACTCCGCTCGCTCGCCTACCTCATCCCAATGGAGGGGTGATCTACACCTCCTCCCGTAGAGTGCCTCATAAGGTGCCAACCGGATGGAAGCCTGGAAGCTGTTGTTGTAGGTGAACTATACTAGACGTAGTTTGCTTTCCCAACTTTCCTGAAAGTCAATGGCACAAGTACACAACAAATCCTCTAGTTTCTGATTCATCCTCTCTGTCTACCCATTGGTCTGGGGTGAAATGCCGTGCTGAACTATAACTTCGTCCCTAGAGAAGCATGAAGACTCATCCAAAACGCTGATGTGAATCTAGTATCTCTGTTCGATACAATAGAGACTGGGATCCCATGCAGTCTGACAATCTATCGGATGTATAATTCAGCATACTAAGTCATGGTAAATGTGGTCCTCACCGGTAGGAAATGCGCTGATTTTGTGAGTCGATCCACAATCACCCAATTAGCGTTCGAGCCTCTAACTGTTCTCGGCAATCCCACGATAAAATCATCGAGATGTTCTTCCACTTTCACTCAGGTATAGGGAGTGGCTTCAACAACCCAGTTGGTCTCTGATACTCAGCCTTGACCTGCTGAGAAGTCAAACATTCAGATACAAAGCGATTTATGTCGCTCTTCATGCTCGACCACCAATACAACTGCTGTAGATCCTTAAATACTAGTTCGGTATGGCTCCCAAGTACTTATCTAGTTTCCATACACGTCAAATTTTGGTATGTCTACTCGGAATGTCTCCCGACTCTCATACCCGTAATTTTGGTATGGCTCCCAAAACGTCTTCCGACCTCATACCTCACAGTTTGACATGGCTCCCGAGACGTCTCTCGACCCCATATCTCGTAATAGTACAACCACAATCAAGTCACATCATTCAAAACATTTTTTTTCTTCTCATTCTAACCTCAAAATAAATCTCAAATCCTCCAAAATAATTTCCTTCTTAACTTCATAAACTTTATGCTCATATTTCTCATAAAATTCCAGCAATTATAGTTTAAAATCACACATGCTAAAAATCATTTTCTAGACATTAATTTGTCATGAAAATTACCAAAAATCTCATAAATAAAATAAATTCTAAAAATACTAAAAAAACATCTTAAAATATGCTTAACATCAAATAAAGTCATCCATGAACTTTGACAGCCCCTAAGACTCGAAATCTCAATTTTCACAAAAATGACCCAACGAGGCTCACTTCGAGCGACAAAACGGTATAAATTATTAAAAATCCATTTCTTAACCAAATCACTCTCTGTTTCTACCCAAGTCACCTTAACTTATCCCACTAGTCACTGGAACAAACGAGACTCAAAAAAGATTCAAGACGTGACCAACCCAACGCTCATGATGGCACTGCTCGCGCATAGAAGCGAATCTGGAATAGACTGAGAACTTATCTAAAAACGCCAGCTTTTCTCCACTCAAGGACCCGCCCAGCCCCTTGTAAAATCAATGGAAGACCCCAGACTCCATCCTAACCACTCTGGACCCGAACCTATGCCACGCTATAGCTCTCCTTCCTCAAAACTATAGCCGACACATACGCCCATCTTTCACATCTAGATCTGATCTAGGCTGCCAAGTTCATGAAAAAATTATGTTAACCATCAATATATGCATCAAATATAGATTTAAAACAACAAAAAAATCCTTAAATCCACACACATGAATATGTATTGCTTGAAGGATGTATCAAGAAATCGTTTTGTACTTTCCTTCTCTTGTATTACTTACAACAATTGCTTCTAGGCTTCAATGGGGATTGAGAAACACCAGGAAACCTATGAATTTCTTAGAGAAGAGCTTGAAAAAAATCAGTGGAGATCAAAAGGGGGAAGGGGGCGGCGGCTATGGGAGAAAACCCTAGCTTTCTCTCCTTTTTTTTTTATTTGTGTGTGTATGTTGAAGAGGGGGGACGGCTGAATGTTGAGGGAGGGGTTTGGTTTTTAATTACAAATTAGGGTTTAAGAGTTGTTAGTTAACTAAATAAAATGCTAGTTAATTAGTAAGAGTTGTTAATTTACTAAATAAAGTGTTAGTCAACAAATGGAAATGTTTAATTTGAAAGTTGCTAACTAACTAATAAAAGTGGTACTCATATTTTAAAATAATCAACTACATGAATTTTCTAATCCCCAAATAATTTTATAATATTTAAAAAGGATAAATGGACTTTTAAAATTATCACTATAAAATATTCAAGGCATAGGGAGGGATCACAAAAATTTAATTTTATATAAAAAAAATCATCTTTACCTTGGTGTTCCCATCTCATCCTTCCCGGCCTCGAAGCATATTAACTAAAATTTTGAAAAGAAACTATCATTAAAATATTCAAATAATGATTATGATAAAATCATGAAATACAATTAGTACAACCAATAGAAATACTAAGGCATGCGATTTTGGATAGGAAAATTTCTAGGCGTTACAATAATCTCCCCCTAACAAAAAATTTCATCCTCGAAATTTGAAAGCTTACAGAAAAGATCTGGATAGAGCTCCTTGATATCATCCTCCCCCTCCCAAGTAGCCTCTTCCTCGGGGTGGTTCAACCGCTGGACCTTAACCATAGGAATAGTCCGGTTGCATAGCTTTCGGTCCTGTCTGAATAATATCCGAACGGCACGCTCTCTTCACAGGTCAACCGTGGCGTCAACTATAGTGGCTCAATGTTCAACACATGCGAAGGATTCAGCACGTACTTCCTGAACATAGAGATGTGGAAGACGTTATGCACAGACGCTAAGCTCGGGGGTAAGGAGACACGATAGGCTAAGGTCCACACTCTGTCGAGGATCTCGAAAGGCCCTATGTAACAGGGTTCTAGCATACCCTTCTTTCCAAACCTCATAACACCCTTCATCGGAGCGACCTTCACGAAAACATGATCTCACGCTGCAAACTAGGTCTCTCCTCCTCGAGTTCGCATAACTCTTCTGTAGACTCTGGGCAGTCCTCATCCTCTCCCTGATCCTCCTCACTATCTCTGCTGTTTGTTGGAAATCTCAGGCCCTAACTCCGCTCGCTCGCCTACCTCATCCCAATGGAGGGGTGATCTACACCTCCTCCCGTAGAGTGCCTCATAAGGTGCCAACCGGATGGAAGCCTGGAAGCTGTTGTTGTAGGTGAACTATACTAGACGTAATTTGCTTTCCCAACTTTCCTGAAAGTCAATGGCACAAGTACACAACAAATCCTCTAGTGTCTGATTCATCCTCTCTGTCTACCCATTGGTCTGGGGTGAAATGCCGTGCTGAACTATAACTTCGTCCCTAGAGAAGCATGAAGACTCATCCAAAACGCTGATGTGAATCTAGTATCTCTGTTCGATACAATAGAGACTGGGATCCCTATGCAGTCTGACAATCTATCGGATGTATAATTTAAGCATACTGAGTCATGGTAAATGTGGTCCTCACCGGTAGGAAATGCGCTGATTTTGTGAGTTGATCCACAATACACCCAATTAGCGTTCGAGCCTCTAACTGTTCTCGGCAATCCCACGATAAAATCATCGAGATGTTCTCCCACTTTCACTCAGGGATAGGGAGTGGCTTCAACAACCCAGTTGGTCTCTGATACTCAGCCTTGACCTGCTGAGAAGTCAAACATTCAGATACAAAGCGATTTATGTCGCTCTTCATGCTCGACCACCAATACAACTGCTGTAGATCCTTAAACATTTTGGTGCTCCCGGGGTGAACAAAATAAGGTGATGTGTGAGCCTCTGACATGATCAACTCCCTCAACGAGTCGCCTGATGGAACCCAAAAATGGCCTCTGTACTTCACAATCCCGTCGCCCACAGTGTATAACTTGCTGCCCTTCTCCTCATCTCTCAATATCCACTTCTGAAATTGCTCATCATCAGACTGCCCACTGCGGATGCGATCGAGAAGTGTAGACTGTACTTCCAGAGTACTCAATGTCGGTGCTCTACCAGCTATATAGACCTCTAATCCAAAGCTCTGAATCTCTCGCTGTAAAGGTCTAGAAACCGACAAGTGCGCTATCACAGTGGTCTTCCTACTCAGAGCATCGGCCACTAAATTAGTTTTTCCAGGATGATATCTGATCTCGCAGTCATAGTCCTTCACCAACTCCAGCCATCTCCTCTGTCTCATGTTCAGCTCATTCTGCATGAAGAAATACTTCAGGCTCTTGTGGTCGGTGAAGATCTTGCACTTTTCTCCATAAAGATAGTGCTTCCAAATCTTGAGTTCAAAGAGAACTGTCGCTAGCTCCAAATCATGTGTCGGATAATTCTTCTCATGCACCTTCAGCTGTCTAGAGGCATAAGCAATAACTCTGTCATTTTGCATCAACACGGCGCCTAGACCAAGCTTGGATGCATCGATGTAAGGTACATACTCCCCTTGCCCGGATGACATAGCTAAGACTAGAGCTGTTATGAGAGCTTGATTCAAGGTATCGAAGCTCTGTTGGAGCTGTTATGAGTAGCATAGATTTTTCAAAATCTCAAGAATACACAATGTTTTCGACAAAAAACTTTCTCCCTATGCATAATGATTTTATTTCGAAAATAAAATTATCCCATGATCTGTTGAGGGGGAGTTTTGTTTTAAGTATTAAGGGGGAGACAAGATTTCAAAACCTGTTAGGATCAAGCGCTTACCACTAGGCCAAAAGCTATAGCTATTAGCCAAGGTGCAACTTTATTTCTTTATAATGTGGCAGCGCAGAGTGCACCTATTATGTGCGTTAGGGTTGGGCTGTTAGGCCCTTGAGTCAGGGGATGTGCGTGTCTAACTGCTGGTGCTGTCTCAATTCCCTTAGAGATCAGTCTTACCCTTCCCCTACCGTCGGCCCTATCCCCAACAGAGATAGTATTACCCGTTAAGATCTGGCATCACACTTTTACAGCCCACATGGCCAACCAGATCAAGCGGCGCAACGTCAGCAGTATGACGTACGAGAACTTCCCAGGAGGTCACCCATCCCAGTACTGCTCTCACCCTTGCACGCTTAACTCAACAATCCCCCCCAAGAAGTATCGAAAATGCTTCTTGGAAGACTCGAACCCCTGACCTTGCTCTGATACCAATTGTTGGACCGAGCGCTTACCGCTTTACCAAAATCTATAGCTGGTGGTAATGGTGCAACTCCAATCTTTTAAACCGTATAACAACACAAGCGCCACGTTTCGATCGCTCTACCTAGCAGGGGCAATTATTGCACCTCAACAAAACCTTTTTTGTTTCCCACAAAAAGGGTGAGAAATATTTTCAAACATAAACATACGTGCATATGTTTATCCAGATTTTGTGTAAAATCAAAAAAGGGGGTAGATTGTTGGATCTGTTTCTACATATCAGAATCTAAGTTTTGATTCACTCAAAATCTGCTTCTATTGTACTAAAGCTCTACATGACATGCTCAGCTTGCTTCTACATATCAGAATCTAAGTTTTGATTCACACAAAATCTGCTTCTATTAGTACTAAAGCTCTACATGACATGCTCAGCTTGCTAAGACTGGAGTAGACGTAAAGATATTCAAACTGGAACAGTGAGGGGACGCTTGAGCTGAACTGGTTGAAGATATCTAGTTGGAACAGTAAGGAGACGCGCAAACTGGTACAACAACTTACTTCCAGAAGTGCAGGAAACGCCAAGCTGGTTCATCGGCTTGGAGCTGGAGCAGCACAAAGATCAAGCGCAGAGAATGAAGAGCAGAGTTGAAGCACAGAATGTTGAAGTGCAGTACGGCTCGGGTCAGTTGTGCTATTTTTCAGCTGAAGAAGGAAGCAGATCTATGTTGGGAAGGAGCGATGAAGACAATAGATATTGAGAATTTAGACTGGGCTGGATTCAGGAAGATGTTCTATGATAAATACTTCACGCGGGACGTTCACGCGTGATTGAAGAGGGAGTTCAGGAACCTCCGTTATGGGGATATGTCTGTGGCCTAATACGTGAAGAAATTTTTTGACCGAGGCTGTCACATTTCGCCTCTTATCACTGGGGACCCTACGGAGAAGCTATAGAATTTTCTGGATGGCCTGAGCCCCGCCATCCGTAGAGACGTATTGATGTCGGATCCTACAGACTACGCTGCAGCACTAAAGAGGGCCTACAGATCTGAGCAGACGCTGAAGGATCTGCACGCCGAGGCGTAGAGGAAGAGACATTTTCAGGCCCAGCTTCAGCAGCAGCAGTGGAGCAAGAGACAGTTCACTAGGCCAGCTAGACCTCAAGGCCAGGGTGCATCGAGGCCAACAGCGAGGACTGCATCAAGGGGGACACAGGGTCAGCAGGCTCCAAAGCCTGCGACACAGGCGGACAGGCCCATCTTGTGCGAAATATCATTCGGGGAAGTGTTTGATGGGAGCAGGGATCTGTTACAAGTGCAAACAGACGGGCCACTTATATTTTGAGTGCCTGCAACTGAAGAAGCCTGCCATTGGGAGAGTGTACGTGATGCATGCAGAGGAGAGTGGTCAGGTAGAGTGGTGATAGATCTCTAGGTTGTTTTGTACAATTGTTAGATGGTTGTCGTTCGCAAGTGTGACTCTTGTTTTCAGGTAGAGTGGTCATTCTAGGTGTAGCCGCCAAGGCTTTATTCGATTCAGGGGCAACACACTCTTTTATCTCCGAGGAGTTTGTGCGGCGCAAGGATATTGCTCAGGAGAGTTTTGAAGGGGGTTTATTGGTCACGATTGCTTCAGGAGAGGAAATATCTACGGCTGCATCGTCCTGGATCTTGAGTTGATGCTACAAGGCCAGGCTTTTTGCGCCGATTTGATCGTGTTTCCGATGCCAGAATTGGATATTATTCTTGGTATGGACTGGCTAATAGAGAATCAGGCGATAGTCGATTTCCAGTGCAGAACCGTACGGCTTAGACCTCCTGGCGAGGAAGCTTTCGATTTTGTGGCAGCAAGGGGTATGAAAAGCCACACTTTATATCTTTCTTACAGGAAAGGAAGCTCATTGACGCTGGCTGTCCGTCATTAATATCCAGCATTTCAGTGACTTCAGTGCATGATGGACCTTCTATTGCTCACGTGGAGGTTGTCAGGGAGTATGCTGATGTATTTCCCGAGGATGTTTCAGGGATCCCACTAGATCGAGAGGTGGAGTTTTCTATGGAGTTGCTGCCTAGTACAGTGTCGATCTCTAAGACACCGTGTCGTCTTGCTCCTACAGAGATGAAGGAATTGAAGGAGCAGATTCTGGAGTTACTGGGCAAGGGTTCATCCACCCTAGTGTGTCTCCATGGGGTGCACCAGTCTTGTTTGTGAAGAAAAAGGACGGCATCTTGAGACTATGCATTGATTACCGTGAGCTGAATCCGGTGACTGTCAAGAACAAGTACCCATTACCAAGCGTGGAAGATCTTTTCGATCAATTGTAGGGAGCTTCGATATTTTCCAAAATAGATCTTCATTCTAGCTATCATCAGTTGAAGGTGAAGAAGGAAGATGTGCATAAGACGACTTTTAGGACTCGTTATGGCCACTACGAGTTCTTGGTGATGCCATTCGGGTTAACGAATGCTCCCGTGGTCTTCATGGATCTCATGAACCGTGTATTTCAGTCATATCTGGATCAGTTTGTCATTGTCTTCATTGATGACATTCTTATATATTCTCGGAGCAGAGAGGAGCATAGACAGCATCTGAGGACGGTACTTGGAATCCTGAGGGAGCGTCGGCTACATATAAAGTTCAGCAAGTGTGAATTCTGGCTAGAGAGAGTGGCGTTCCTTGGGCATATTATTTCCAGCAGCGGGGTAGAGGTGGATCCATCCAAGGTCGAGGCAGTTAGAGATTGGGCTGTGCCGAGAAATGCATTAGAGATCCGCAGTTTTCTTGGGTTGGCAGGATACTATCAGAAGTTCATCAAGGGCTTTTCATCCATAGTAGTGCCCTTGACTGCACTAACAAAGAAAAGTGCCAAATATAATTGGAGTCCAGAGTGCCAGCAGAGCTTCAATACCTTGAAGCAAGCTCTCATAACATCTCCAATCTTAGCTATGTCATCCGGGCAAGGGGAGTATGTACCTTACACCGATGCATCCAAGCTTGGTATAGGCCCGACTGCACTTCAACATTCTGCGCTTCAACTCTGCTCTTCATTCTTTGAGCTTGATCTTCGTGCTGCTCCAGCTCCAAGCCGATGAATCAGCTTGGCGTTCCTGCACTTTTGGAAGTAAATTGTTGTACCAGCTTGCGCGTCCCCTTACTGTTCCATCTAGATATCTTCGACCAGTTCAGCTCAGGCGTCCCCTCACTGTTCCAGTTTGAATATCTTTACATCTACTCCAGTCTTAGCAAGCTGCGCATGTCATGTATAGCGTTAGTACAATAGAAGCAGATTTTGTGTGAATCAAAACATAGATTTTGATCTGTAGAAATAGATCCAACAATCTTCCCCATTTTGATTTACACAAAATCTGGATAAACATATGCACATATGTTTATGCTTGAAAATATTATTAGAGTAGATGCCCAACTAGCCAACTTGTGGCGTGTGGGTTTATAGACTCTTGTATATGACAGTCTTTATATATGATATTCACATTTATTTATGGCATTCTTTATCTTCGTTATGTATATATAATGTTAACAATTGTGTTGGATAAAGATCTAGAGTGCACCATAGTGTATGTTAGATGTGATAGTGGGTATGACGGCTATCATGAAACACATCTAATAGTCACTGTGTATTCTGAATTAGTTCCTAGTCGATTGGGCCGTCAAAATGAGGATAAGGCCGCCCGAGATTGAGACTAGTATCTGCGATGCGAAGTACCATGTTTCATTGGTAGGGAACATTGTGATGTTCTGAGCATGCAGATAGATAGTGACCTGGTGATCTATCGAACTACCCTCGTTCGGACTTTCCAAGTGGTTACCATTTGTCGAGTGTATAAGTCCGAGGTCTTGGTTATACTGATTAGTCCTCACAACTCGAAACATCATTGAGACTCTACATGATAGGCGTCTCACTTTGACCTGTTTGCCGACTCACTTGGAGTCATTAGGCGGCGGGATTGGGTGAGATCACGATGCATGTAGGAGTCGACGCTTCGTTGTCGAGGATTCACCGCTCGCTTACATGCGTGGATATCCTATGCTATCTGAGGGGATAATAGTGTATGAATCTCTGGCCAGAGTACTAGAAGTGTTTTAGGTAAATGGGTTTACCTAGTTACACTCGCGATGTCACTATTCGATCTCCAAGATGTATGCATAGCTATCGGATCTCTAGCGACTCTCGATTCACCAATGGTCGTTGATCTGATCGGGATATATGGATTGAAAGGACCGTACTGTACGCTAACCACGACCAACTGGTTCTTGCAGGCACTATCAGTGATACATAGGGGATCATGGCGCGATGTTGCTAGGCGCTTTACCATGATCCGTTGGAATGTAGATCTGTTTTTTCGTATTGATCGCCTCCCGGTTCTCTGTTTTTCGTTCTTCCGCTGCCTGACCGGGGGGCGGATCCGGATCCCCAACACACGCAAGTACTGGATTCAAGATTCCCGCACGGAAACTGAGCTCAATGTGAATGTGTTGAGGAGGAGGATTTTTGGAAGTTCGACTTCCTAAAAGTCAACAGGGGTCAAATCGTGATTTCCCGCTGTTGAGTTGAGAAACGGTCATTTTGCACTGGGGTTCTGAAAAATGAATTTTCAGATCATAGTGTTCAGTTTTGGAAACTGAATCGATCGGTCCGATCTGATCGGCGATCG
>KQ995383.1:111337-122114 GCA_001598015.1 Dorcoceras hygrometricum
TTGTGGGCCCACGGCTAGCTGTATCCCTGAACCATTGAGGGTCACACAAGTACTGGATTCGAGATTCCCGCACGGATACTGAGCTCAATGTGTTGAGCATGAGCAGAGGATTTTGGGGAGTGCGACTTCCTAAAAGTCAACAGGGGTCAAATCGTGATTTCCCGCTGTTGAGGGGCAAAACGGTCATTTTGCACTGGGGTTCTGAAAAATGGTTTTTCAGATCATAATATTCAGTTTTGGAAACTGAGTCGATCGGTCCGATCTGATCGGCGATCGGAGTTGTAACGAAGTCGTAGTGATGGATATCGTCATTTGGACCCGGGCTCGTTGGGCCGGTCCAAGTTCATTACTAGTCTTATTAAAGGAGACTTAGGGCTTCATTATGACATAACTCAATCTCATAACCTAACCCTAGACCTAAAGCTCTCGGCCGCCCCTCCTCTCTCAAAGCCGCCGCCGCCGGCCACCACCATCGCCGCCGCCCCTCGTCGGAATTTGTTCCGGCCAACTTTTCGAGGAGTTTCCGTCCGTGCTGATCTCGTCAGGCCTTCTAGTGTAGGCTGACGAAGGAACCTTTCTTCCGGTCGTGGACCTGATTAGACGTAATCTACCGCCGCCTACCGTGAAGTGCCGGTTTCCTCTTGAAACTGGTCGGAGCCAGGCGCCTAGACGCCAACAAGGTAACAATCAAAGAACCCCCTATGAATGGTTTATAGTGCTGTTTAGTATTGTATTGAACGTTTCCCGGCGCTTAATCTTATACTTCCGCTGTGCCGCCGGGAGACGGGATCCGGATCCGCCACGGTTCCACAACAAATATTTCTCCCCCTTTTTGTGGGAATCAAAAAAGGTCTTGAAATCTTGTCTCCCCCTTAATACTTAAAACAAAACTCCCCCTCAAGAGATCATGGGATAATTTTATTTTCGAAATAAAATCATTATGCATAGGGAGACAGTTTTGTCGAAAACATTGTGTATGCTTGAGATTTTGAAAAATCTATGCTACTCAAAAGTTATTCATTAATAAGGACAAGAGGAGAAATAGAAGATTCAATTTACAGAATCTCTTCCATTATTCCCTAAGGCTTAGCCTCGCCCAGCGTTAGAGATCTTGGCGTCGACAGACCTCGCGCAATCTGTCAGCTCGTCAGAAGAGATGTTGCCGCTCTTTCCTTTCGAGAAATCGCTCTGCAATTGAATAGACATTCCTCCTCCTATCCATATGCTATGAGTTTTGAGATCTTAAAAATTTTGTAGCACAGACAGGCTTTCGAACGGATATCAGAGTGTATACCATTTTAAAACTGTTAAAAAAATAATTTTCGAAGAAAATGCACTATTCAAGAACAACCTACTCTGATACCACTTGTTAGGATCGATTTACCGGGGTGATGTCCGTGAACTCTACCACAGCTCACATTGACTCTCACACGGCCTTGACATCAACCCTGTAAGTTACGTGCATTTAAAAGTATAAGAGTTGAGAAACCAGCACGCAACTCAAACCGGACCGCATTATAGTGGAACCAGCTCAACGCTAAACTAGCGGAGTGCAAGAGCTTGGTTCCAGCTGGTTGTTCCAACCTGCTCGATGAAAGTGCAAGCGATCTGGTTATTTAACTAGAGCAGCAATAGCTCAGTGTTCTTGAATACGTGTGCACCGAGATACAGATTGAGTAATGAATATTAATCATACGGAAATAACTCAAAATTCACTCTTCGAAAGATCATTTAAACAGTCTCGATGAAAGTGCAAGCGATCTGGTTATTTAACTAGAGCAGCAATAGCTCAGTGTTCTTGAATACGTGTGCACCGAGATACAGATTGAGTAATGAATATTAATCATACGGAAATAACTCAAAATTCACTCTTCGAAAGATCATTTAAACAGTTTTAACAGTTTTCAACAAACATGCTATGCATATGAGTAAATGCCGAAAGTAGTAAAGTAATATGCTGGTTTGTTTATGGAAGTTCGGAGCTCAATCTCCTACATCTCCCCTTCTTCCTCAACGGGAAGGATCCACTAGAAGACTTTGATTACAACGACCCTCGCTGCAACCTACTCCTACGACCCGCAGCCGAAAGAACTCCTAGCCTCAACCACCACACACTAAGCCCACAAGCTGTGTGACTCACTCACTTCTTTACTGCCTCAGTGAGTGTAACGCCTAGGAATTTTGCTACCTAAATCGCATGCCTTATCGTTTTATTTGATTATTTGCATGATTATTGCCTTATTATTTATTTATTTGTTTATTTATTTAATTTCATGATCAATGCTTTTTGATTAGTTTAACTTTGACTTCGAGATCTTTTAGTGATTTGTTGATTTAGATGATGCGAGGTTGGAAAGAGCCGACGAGGATACCGAGGTAGAAGGATCTTATCGAAAAATTTATTTTGAGTTCACTTTTAAGAAATTAGAAATTTTGAGGGTAATAGATTTAAAAAGGAGGGCTTTTAAGCCCATTTCCAAAATTTTAGTAATTTATGGGATAGTAGGAAATTATTTAAAACTCTTAAGGGATTAGCACTTTATTTAAAATTTTATTAGCAACTTTTATACTCACACTCCATCACCTTTTGGAAACTCGTAGGAGGAAAAGGAGTCTTTTTTTGGGGACACTTTTAATATTTTGAGTAACAACTTTGACTATTTTAAATAACACAAATAAGACCCTACTACACACCATTATTTAACACAACTCTTTCACAGAAAAAAAGGGAAACCTCATCCTCCACAAAACCGCCGCCCATCTTCTTCCCCCATGATCTCCACTCTTTTCTTCTTGTCACAAGCTTCCCTCCTCCTTTGAAGCTTCAAGCATCCTTCTTGGTGTGTTCTAGTGGTGCTCCTTCATCCTCCTCTTAACAAGCATCATCTTGGTTGTAATTTTTTCTACAAAGAAAGGCAAGTACAAAGCTTCCTTGAATGCACCTTTCAAGCCTATGTATATGTGTGTGATGATTTATGTTATGGTGATTGGATGAATCCATTTTTAATGCTTAACAGGCTGTTTAATGTTCATTCATGTATTTTTCAGCCAAGAGTAGATCTGTACGTGAGTAGAGGGTTGGTGTCGAGAGGAAGGAGATCTATGAGTGGGATGAGAGTCACAGCTTCATCCATGATTTCCTTGGCTTCGGTTGGGCATGCGAGGTCCAAGAATGGCTGGAAGCGGCCTCTGGACAGAGCATGGTGAGCCCTTGAGGCCGAGGGAAGGGGAAGCAGCCTAGGTCGTGGGTTACATGGGGTGAGCCGTTCATGCTTGCATAACGGCTAGGGTTTGTGGAAGGAGGAAGAGTCTTGTATGGACTAGGTTCGGGTCCAGAGGGGTTAGGAAGAGGTCTAAGGGTCATCCATGAGTTTTTTGAGGGGTTGGTCGGGTGCTGGAGTCAAGGGAAGGGGCTGGTTCGAAGTGGTGTCCCTAGCCTCTCCCGGATGAGTTCCTGTGCACGACCAGTAGGGTTGAGAGCGTCAGTGTGGTCACCTCAGTAATATTTATTAAATTCGGTTTATTCCAGAAACTATCCCATCACGTTAGGGTTACATGGGTCCAAGTTTGAGGTCATTTGGTTAAGAAATGAATTTTTTATGATTTTTACGGTTTTGTCGCGCAGAGTGATTCCTTTCGGGCCATTTTCGGGAAAGTTGGGAAATTGAGTCATAGGGGCTGAAAAAACTCATGAATGACATTACTAGGTGTTTTAAGGATATTATGAACTGTTTTTAAGCATTTTTTGAATTTATGAGATTTTTGGACATTTTACGAAATTTAAATGCCTAGAAAATGATTGTTAGCATGTTTGACTATTTAAAGAGCATATGTTTACTTTTAAAATATTTATGGGCAGTATGTTCATGAGGTTATGAAATTTTATTTAATCATTGAGTATTTGAGAAAATTACTTGAGGCAAGAACGAGAAAAATGATTTTTGAATGATGGGACTTGGTTGTGGTTTTTCTATGACGGATATGGGATCGGGAGACGTTCCGCTTGCCATATCAAAAATTACGGGTATGGGCTTCAGATAAGTACTGAAGTGCCTTTCCAACTGACGGATTTGGGTTTTAGATAAGTACTGGAGTGCCTTTCCAACCTAATACTAGTGTTTATCAGCTTGATCAAGCGACTTGAGGTTGAGGAACCACAGTCGAGGAACGGAATTCATGAGGAAAAATGTTTTAGAAATTCATTTTATTTATGCAAAGATTTTTAGTTATTTTGAGCATGAAATTGTTTTAATGCATACCTTTTAAGTCAAGAAACTATTTTAAGTAGAAATATTTTAATGCATGTGCATATATTATTTAGTACTCGTTATCTCAGTTTTGTACTTGTTAAAGTCTTTAGATTGTCGACTTGTTTTGAGAAAAATATATTTTTCTTATGCATGGGGATTTTTATGACTTAGTCAAATTTTAGTCATCATGCACGATTATTTTTATTGTTTAAGACTTTTATTATTCTTAGAAACCTTATGACAATGACTTACTATTATTGCTTCATTTATAAATATTTTTATTATCTATCAAGGGAGTTAGTATATAAAAAAATGTTTCTAGTATTTTCTTTTCCGCATTTAAGATCTCTTTTAAATTAAATATAATTTAGGAAGTGACGACGTTACAGTTAGAAAGGCGGCACTTCTTTACTGTCACAGTGCGAAAGACTACACACAACGTCTCAGTGCGAAAGTCAACTAGACTTGTTTAACGTCTCTCTCCAAAGACTACAATGGAGAGTATTCAATTTACATTAACTCTTATCTGTTTCGCTCAACTTTCGAATATGAGTGAATGTGTGTGTGTGAGATTTACAATGTAAGCACTAACTCTCAATAATTAAATCTCACACACTAGGAAGTGCTCCTATCCGAGCTGGTTATCTGTTATCTTCCCATGGTTGTGCTTTCTTTTGTTCTTCTGTTATGGATTAGCAAAACACTCTCTCTCTCTGCAATGGCGCTCTCCTTCTGTTTTATTGTGCCTGATATATAAAGCCGCTTGGCAGATTTGTCCGTTTGACACAAAGTTGTAGCCGTTTTGAAAAGTCTTCTAATGCATTTGTACTTTGTATCCTTTAGCTTTTAATGCGTTGCAGGCTTTATTTTACTTGAGCTCTTTTCATCGACACTTCTGCAACCTTTGATCACTTCGATCTCGGTTTGCTTGTACCTGATGTGGACAAGACAAAGCAAATCAGTTTGAACCAATTAATTCGGTCTTCATAGAATTGTTCAAACTGCTTTGTTTGACCAGATTGATTTGTCTAGATCTGGTTTCTCAGCTTGTTTCTTCGTCAAGCTGGTTGCTCTTCATCTTTAATCTTATTCTAGAGCAACTTCTGCATCTGCGTCTCTTTTTGTCTGCAGCTGAGCTTGTTCTGTTCTTTCCTGCTCTTGAGCTGCTTCGAGGCTCCAGCTTTGCTCCATCCCCAGCTGATTGCCAACTAGCTAGTTGATATATCTGTGAGTTCAAGCTTCTCAATGATATCATACGGCCAGCTGGTTTGTCTACTCCCGGCTGGTCCTCTTAACTTCAAGATGGTTTGTCCTTAACCAGCTGGGCTCTATTCTTCTCGTCAGGAGCCCCAGTGTTATTATTACGCATAGTGATCTGACCTGCACTTGATCACTGCGCTTGTCTATGCAACAACACTTGAACACTGCACTTGTACTCTGTACTTGATCTGCGCTTGAGCCGTACTGCACTTCAACATTCTGCTTCAACTCTGCTCTTCATTCTCTATGCTTGATCTTCGTGCTGCTCCAGCTCCAAGCCGGTGAATCAGCTTGGCGTTTCCTGCACTTCTGGAAGTAAACTGCTGTACCAGCTTGGGCGTCCCCTTACTGTTCCAGCTAGATATCTTTAACCAGTTCAGCTCAGGCGTTCCCTCACTGTTCTAGTTTGAATATCTTTATGTCTTAGCAAGCTGCGCATGTCATGTAGAGAGTTAGTACAATAGAAGCAGATTTTGTGTGAATCGAAACTTAGATTCTGATCTGTAGAAACAATCCAACAATTATTTAAAAACTCAGTATCTCGATCACTCCTTATCCGGTTGACAGTACAAGATTTGTCATTTTGTAAACGTTTTAAAATCTTAATCAGTTGGTCAGCAATCAGATCTTTTGATTTTAAAAACACCACCCATGTAAATTTTGTAAAATAATCAACGAAAACAAGGGTGTAATTTGTTCCCCCTAATATCATTACGGGTATTGGACCAAAAAGGTCCATGTAAAAGCTCTAAGATTCGGGAAGAACGATCTTTTTAAAGGTAGAAACGAATCTTTTTTCCAAGCTGACATGCAGAACAAATATTGTCTTTAGAAAAATTTATTTTGGGCATTCCAGAAACCAATTCAAGTTTACTCAATTTTGCAAGAGTTTTGAAATGTAGATGATTCATTCTCTGGTGCCACAACCAGCTCTTGGAAGAGTCAGCTACTAGGAAAATCTGTTCAGATCCCAGATGCTCTGACCAATTGACAACGTAGGTATTCCTCGATCTGGTTTCCTACCAATACTTCATCCCATCTGGATTCTGAATTGTGCACGTGTGCTTTTGAAAGTTAACTGTGTAACCATTGTCACACAGCTGACTTATACTAATCAGATTATAACACAAATTCTCAACAACTAAAATATCATTAATTGAAATGTTACCATGGGTAAGCTTACCCTTACCCACAGTGTTACCGTGTGAGTTATCACCAAAAACAATTTTAGCTCCTTTGTGTGGCGTCAGATCTGATAGCAGCTTTGTATTGCCAGTCATGTGCCTCGCACATCCGCTATCCAGATACCATATGCTAGAATCTGCTGAAGCCGTGTACCTGCTATCCTGCAATCACGAAAATAAATTTTTGGTACCCAATTTTACTTGGGTCCAGATCGGATTACCCCTTTCGGGACCCATACTTGAATTACCTTTACATTTTTCCCAGTATGGATATCCACTAGGTTTCATGCATAATTCTTGTGTGATCTGTTGAGTTTTGGCTTAGTACTTTGACCATTCAGATCCCGTTTGGGCTGAACCTTTATGCATACAGATTTGACCTTCCTTGAACCACGCCTTTGCTAGTTCGGAACAGATGACTTAGATCCAGCTTTCGCCTTATCCTTCTCAAGTCTATTCGTTAGCCAGCTATGCTTACTGTTCTCAACCCTGGTATAACCAATACCATTTTTGCCCTTATGGTTCAGCTGTCCTGTGATCTGGTCATCATACTTGACCGAATCATAAGCATCATGTGTCACACTGGCTTTGACAAAATTCATTTTCTTGAACTTGTCGACAGCAAGATCTGACTGAGTACTCGTTTCCTCTGAGCTGCTTTCTCCAAAACTGAAACCTAAGCCAAATTTGTCATTCAATGGCTTCTGGGTCTCATGCAGCTTCCCTAAGGAAACTGAAGACTTAGTCCAGGAGCTCATCACTTGACTTAATCTCTCATTTTCAGATGAGAGCTCACAGGACTTAGTTCTCAAAAGATCATTCTCGATCTTCAGCTTACTCAACTCAGTTTGTAAACTGTCAGTTTCCCCAAGCTGACCAGTGCTTGGTTCTACTGAACTATTTTTCAAACATCTGTTTTCATCTTTGATCTCCTTGAATGTCTGAGATAGATTTTGATACTTATGGACCATTTCGTTAAGTGCATTTATGAGGTCCTCTCGTGTAAATTCACTATCGGAAAAGTCAAATACCTCATCTTCTGTTGTTTGGTTGTCCATCAAGAAGTGGACATCTTCTTGCTCACTTTCGCTGCATGAGCTGCTTGATTTTGTCTCCGAATCTGAGTCCGCCCAGTTCTTGTTGCTCTCCTCAGCAACAAGCACCTTACGATCGTTTTTTTTAGGCCTTTTCTCAGATCTGTTTCTCCTTCTTTCTGTGGATCTTTCTTTTGGACCTCTCTATGGATCTCTTGTCATCTTTCTTGGGCCTGTTGCAATCTACTGTGAAATGCCAAGGTCTGCCACAGTTATAACAATTTAAAATCAGTAGTAACATTATCAGATTTATGAGCATTGTTATAATTGAAAGAAGGGTTGTGAGGTCTTCTCATGAATTTCCAAAACTTATTTACGAAGAGGGACATAATGTCGTTGATAATCTGCTCTACTGTCTTTCTCGGTGATCTCTGATCTGAAGTCGTAGCAGCAAGAGCTTTTGTGGGTTGAGAGGTCGATGGTCCATCCTCGGATCTGGTCTCTAGCTCAAACTCATAAGGTTTTAGATTTGCAAACAGAGCGTGTAGTTCAAACTTGTTCAGATCCTTAGACTCTCTCATCGCCATTGTCTTTACATCCCACTCCCTCGGTGGTGATCTCATCACCTTGAGGGACAGTTCTCTGTTGGAGTATTCATTTCCAAGACTGGTCAGCTCGATCACAACAGAACTAAATCTCTCGTCAAACTCCATCATCGTCTCTCTTCTCTCATCTTTAGTGGAGTTCCAGTTTATTCAGATCTTTTGATTCTCTCATGGCCATCGTCTTCACATCCCATTCCCTCAGCAGCGCTTTCATCACCTTAAGAGCCAACTCTCTGTTGCTATATTCTTTTCCAATACTGGTTAGCTCAATCACAACAGAACTAAATCTCTCATCAAACTCCGTCATTGTCTCTCCTTCTCTCATCTTTATAGATTCATATTTCTGTTGGGCAACTATCAGCTTGCTCTCTGTGTCTCATCGTTGCCTTCACAAATTTGCGTGAGATTTTCCCAGATCTCCTTAGCCGTAGCGCAGGTTTTTATCTTGCTGAACATATTCTTGTCCAACGTCTTATATAGAATGTCCTTTGCTACATTATCCATTTTGGCTTTCTTCTTGTCCTCTGGTGTGTACTCCATTCTGGTTTTCTCTATCCACTGTGGAGCACCAGCAGTAATCGCCATAGCCGTATTTGCCTTCATAATCTTCATGGGTCCATTTGTTATGACGAACCACATGTCATCGTCCTGAGCGGCAAGATGGGCTTGCATCCTGATCTTCCAATCATCGTACTCCTCCTTAGATAATATAGGAATTTTATTGTGAGAAGTATACATATTGAATATAAGCGCTGAAGATAAAACTGTTCAATAACTGAGATGACAAGGCTCTGATACCAATTGATAGGATCAATTAGGATCGAAAATAGGCCTAGGATTTCAGAAGGGGGGGTGAATGAACTCCTTAGATTTTTATTTTTCGAATCCTTTAAAAACGATTTTTACAAGCATGTGCTTAACTAAGATATGAGTGACCAGATCTGAGGCTCTCAGTCCAAATCTGTTTTCTCGGTTAACAAATAATGTGTGGAAAGAAATCGATTAAACAGTGAACAGCTAAGTAAATAAAGATACAAATATATAAAAAGATAAGATCAAGAGTTTGTTTCTGGAAGTTCGGATCTGAAATCCTACGTCTCCCCTTATTCTTTTTCAGGAAGGTTCCACTAGAAGATTTGATGAGTACAGCTTCTATAAACACCCAGTCACGTAAGCCTCACTTAACGTGAACTCCTAGCAACCACAACAACAACAACAACGCAGATTTCATTGCTGAATACAAATGAACGTATTTTTCGAACTGCTTCAAACAGCGAGTTCGTTACTGAAACGACTCGACTCACTGAAATATTTTCCTTTAAATAAAAGGCATAATTTTTTTTCACTATTCACGTGAACAGTACTATTCACTTGAATAGTACCCTCGATTGTTTTCCCAAAAATTCTTTGCAAAATTAAACTTGATGCGAACTTAAAAAAAAAGAATTTTCAAATAATGTCATACCACGATAAAACGTATATCCCAACAAATTTCAAATGAATTAAGTATCAAATTTCAAATTATGACGAAATAAGAATTTATTTCAAAAAAATAACTACTAAAGTAAAATGTATCCTCAAAATTTAAGTAACATCTCATAAAAATCTTTTGTGGAAGCTTAGAAGTATCGGGAGTGCGCCGCCGGTGTCCGAGCTCCTCAAATGTCGCCGCCTCAAACCTCGTCATCATTCTCACCTGCACACAATCAGGTCTAGTGAGCCTAGAGACTCAACAAGTTCAAACCTGGATAACAAGTACTAAATATACATCCACATGCATTAAAATAATAATACTAAAAATACATTTTAAACTTCAACATCAGAACTTTAAAAGGACTTTAAACTGTGAACTTTAATCTTTAAACTATAAACTTTAAACATCATCATCAAAAAAAGTTTTAAATAAACTTCATCCTCAACTCCTCAAATTATACGTCATGGCATGTAAATAATGTAAATCCTCAATAATAACATTTTAGGTGAAGTCTGTTCATTGATGCGACCCCTCTGTTCGCTCATCAAGCTATAAATCATAGTACTAGGCTGGAATAGCTCTACGGACCTCATGCGCCGTAGTCACTATCCCCCTCTAATATGGCTCTATGGACCTCATGCGCCGTAGTCACCATATTCCTCTACGTCTTGGTCACAAAAACTCACATTCCTCAAAAAAAAATTTCTTCTTTTCATTTAAAACATCAATCATCAAATATCATGCCATAAATCATCATAAAACTCATCATTTCATTTTAAAAAGCTTGCTGCCCGTAAACATGCCTGCGATGCATTTGAAAATAAATAAGGTTTTAGCCAAGATCGATCGGGATCGTCCTAAGCTTCTCGACGGGATACTCGGACACCCGAAGGTCTCGACGAGTCACCGGACAAGCCCAAAACTCACCACAACCAACCCGAGCCTAGGAAATATAATTTTACACATCTTA
>KQ995383.1:164165-203890 GCA_001598015.1 Dorcoceras hygrometricum
AGTTGTAAGATCAAATCTTCTAGTGGAGCCTTCCGAGGTGGAAGAAGGGGAGATGTAGGACATTGAGGTCCGAACTTCCAGAAACAAACCTACTGAGTATCGTGTCCTTTATTCATTCAGCATTCGCCTTACTTTAGCACGCATACACATTGCATAACAGATCAGCACTTGCATTTACTTGGCATCGCATACAGTTAGCACACTAGCACTTGCAAGTCTCGAACAGATTTATGTTGTACATAAATCTGTTTGAGTTGTTTTAAAATATTAGGATTCAGTTCTGGTATTTTCCGCATGATTTTAAATCATACCAGATCTGTCTCCGGTGCTCTTCCTCTCGTGAGTTTTTATGTGTTCAAGAACATCGAGCTATTGCAGCTCGTTTATAGCAGCGCAAAATTTTTACTGTTTGTCAAATCAGCGCTGGCTATCCTTTTGATCCTATTTTCGGACCAACAGCTTGGAGAAGTGGATACGATTATATCCATCAGGCGCTGGTGTTGAGCTGATCTGTGCAACGAGTGAGGCCTTGGAGTCGCATTGAGATAGATCAGCTTAGATGGAATCTTAAACGTGAATCGCAAGCTGACCTTAGGCTCTTATGAGCTGAGTAGCGCTATCTGATTGATAGTGTTTTGTTGTGGTTCGCGTTGAGTTGAGCTTTCAACCTTGAGTCAAGCTGGACGTTTTGAGCTGAGTAGCAGCTTAGAGTTATTGCTGATCGTTTGTCGTGCCGGTCCAAGTTTACTATGTAGTTGGGTAAGCTAAGCTGTGCTGGAGTCTTAGAGCATACTTGACTACTGTCCCCTTGGTGTGACAGGTTTTTCTTTGAAGAAGAGGACGAGGTGGTACGTCAAACCAGGAAATGAGATTGCATGGTGTGCTCGTGTCGATAAGGCTTGAAAATGATGCTTGGTATACTTTTTGATGTTGGAAGAGCTTCCAGACAGCTTTGGAGTATTGATTGACTATGAGAATCGTTTATCACCCAACCAGATGGCCAATCTGAGCGGACCATGCAGATTCTGGAAGGCATACTGCGAGCTGTAGCGATTCATTTCGATGGTGGTTGGTAGGAATTTCTTGTCTTGGTAGAGTTTTCGTGTTGTTTTAGCTACCAAGTGATGTTTGGGATGACATCCTTTGAGGTTTTTGAATGGTAAAGAGGTGTATATTGCCTTTTGGACTGGAAGAAGTTGAGGAAAATAAGTGGTCTTCAACATTATGTGTGCAGCATGTGAAAGACCAAAAGGATCTGATTTGATCAAGAGCGAAAGCTACGCGAGATCGCCAAGTCAGTTTGTGCTCATAAGGTGTGGATCTTTGGATTTTCAGGTTGTTGATCTTGTGCTTCTTGCGGGTTTATCCTTCTAGTTTTTTGTTGGGCTTGAGGCTGAAGGGTAGGTTAGCTCTTAGATTCATCAGTCTGTATGAGAGTTTTCGAATAGATTGGATCTTCAGCGTGCGGATCACGGATGCCGACTGAGTTGTTGATGATGCGTGATGAGTTTCATGTGTAAGTCGAGGAAATGTAGGGCCAGATCCGTTCCTTGTGCTGAGGACTGATGAAGTTGAGCTGGATTCTACCTTAAACTATGTTGAATATCCAGTGCAGATTCTGGATAGGAAGGAGAATCAATTAAGAAATAAGACTATTCCGTTAGTGATATTCCAGTGGAGCAAGCATGGTAGAGAGGAAGATACCTGGGAAGTTGAAGAAAAGATGAGACAGGAGTAGCCTCATCTGTTTGAGCGATGACAATAGATTTCTAGGTAAACCTTCTGACTTGTTGATTCGTGCTTTGAGTTGTTTTGTGCTTACGATTTTTGGTTCTGTTAAGCCTTGAGTCATGCTGGACAGATTGTCGGTCTGAGTTTTGGTGAATTTCTGGTATTCTCGGTCATTATGATCTGTTGATGTAAGTTGATTTTGAGGACGAAATCCATTTCTAGTGGGGGAGAGTGTGAGGACTAGAAATTGTTAATTAGTGATTAACGGAAATAATCAGATCTGGACAAGGATTAACCAAGGGAGATGTTAACCATCGGGTTTTCATATTTGAAGGAATTAGTTTTTCTGTTGGTGATTTTTGGGTTTTCAGACTTGAGGTAGAACAGATCAGATGTGGACTGTTGGTCGCTATCAGGTGGCCTGGAACATATTCGAGTGGCACAAGAGGATTTGAGAAGATCGTACTCGGGTAAGATCTGTTTTGGTGTATTGCGCTTGAGTTGAGTGTTGTCGGGGATTGGTATCGGAAGATATCAGATTTGAGATGTTCTGGAGACTTTGAGTTGACGGTACATATTTGAGTAGTGGAAACTAGAGTCGGAGGTAATGCGACGTCGTATCGTGTTACCAGATTTGACGTTGGTTGAGTGAAATCTGTTCAGTGGGAGTGAGCAGATGTGCGCGTCTATTTGGGGAAGTCAAGTATTGGTCAACGGTACTGTGTGGATCGGTCCGGTTTGTGAGTTGGTGTTGACCGGTGCGGTTTAATTATTTCAGATTTGACCAAATCTGGATGAGAGAGCGAGCCTTTGTCGCAAAATCTGTTTGTTTGGAGCGGGACTCCAACGCGACGTCATTTGGGTTATTGCGTGCGAGGGTAGCGTAGTAGAGTCAGATCTGAGTTAGCGCTAAGATTTGAGGTGGCGCCCAGATCTGAGTTAGCGTTCAGATTTGAGAGATTAACTTTCACTGTAGCTTTGACTGGGAGATTTAAATATAAGTGTCGAGAAACACTTAGTCAATTTCGAACTCGATATTTCTTATCTTCTTCCCGAGAGCTTCGTGAACCATTACTGTTCATCGAACCCTATTTCTTGAGATTTCCATCGATTTACGCCGCCGTTTGGAGCAAGGTTGGTGGCGCTAAGCTCGTATTCCTTAGGGCTTTCGATTGATACCAGTTTAGAGCTTTAGACCGACGAGTTGAGGGAGCGCGAAGTAGTTGCAGTGTTCGATATCTTCGTGAATTCTAGAAAGCAGTCCTTCTGTTCTTTACAGCTTTTGAGTAAGTGATTTCTTACTGATCTAAGCTTCGATTTAGAGCTGAATTGTTCTCTGATGAGTTGAGGTAGATGTTTTAGGCTACGCGGCTTTAGGCTGTAAGCTGTACGAGCTTTGAGGTGAGCTGATTATTAGATATCTTGGCAGATTTGAGCTCGTAGGCATCTTCTGTTGAGTTCTGGAAGAGCTAGTTGAGCAGGCTGTTGGAGCTGTGTTCTGCGTGATCTGTCGAGGTAGAAACTGGGATTTTAGGTACGGATTTGAGCTTATTTAAACAGCTTTGGCATAATCATGAGAATATTTCCAACGTGATCTGAATGATGTGGCTGAGTAATTACGTGAACAGATTTTCTTGACTGTGATTTGATTATCTGTTCTGATTACGTATGAATTATGTATGTTAGTGAATTGATATTGCTTGGCATTCACGCTTACATATTGAGCCTGAATTTGATTGATGCCCGAATTGAGCTAGCGTTGTGATCGGCCGGCTGAGTTGTCCCGTCTGAAAGGTTCAATGCTATCATCGAGGTGGTGGCCGGCTGAGTTGTCGCGCCTGAAGACCATTGAGCTGTGATGGTCGACTGTGTGTCACTCCTGAAGATCATGGATCGATGATTTCCACCGGCTGATTGGCTATGCGTGGCGTTGAGGCTCCTCTGATTTTCCAGCTGAGTTTTTGGCCTTGATTACCGATGTTCTTTGGTGCCCTCATGCATATCATGACTTGAAATATTGCATGTTTTATGAATTGCTGTTTAATGAGTGCTCTTTGTACTGAAGTTTGACCTCGTTTCTTTTTCTTGTTTTTGGGCTGCTTGGGTCTGTGTTGGCCTTTGCAGGATCTTCAGGTAATCCAGCTGGACAGAGTGGAGCGTCAGCTGGTAGATCCTCGTTTTGAGTCCAATTTATATTTATACTATGTATTGAACCAGGGGATTCCCTACGTGAATAATGTGTTTGGGGATCTGTATTTGATGCATACTTATTTGTGTTTTTGATGATTTTTGGATTTTTGAGCTAAAATCCTTATTTTAAGTATGCTTGTATTTTGAAGAGATTATTTTCTGTTCAGGCTCAAAATGAAAATTTTTAGCCCTATTTTAATGCTTCCGCATATTTGTGATCAATTGAGTACTTAATCTGTAATTAGCGCACCGGGCCTGACACTCCAAGCCGCCTCATGTCACCCTCTCCCCTTGTTCACGAAATTCTTCAAGTTTTGGTGTAAATTTCAAGGTTTGATCGTCCTACTGCTTGTCCTCCGTCCCGGTATCGCATTGTCTGCATAATTATTCAACCAAGGAATGTAATATCTCTTCCGTTCTCACCATTTTTACCATATTATACTGTTTTTAATGAACAAATGCATGAATTTTACGTGATGTGTTAGATCTATGCATATTGTTGGAGATCCATGCATGCTTCATAGTTTTCAATACATGTTTGATCCATATTTTTTTGTGATGCATCGGTCATGGACGGTTTGAGGGGCTAAGGCTCGGTGCTAGGCGGTCATGGAGTGGTCCATAGGTGAGGAGAAGGTGGCTCGACCACCTGGTTGACCCAAGGTTTCGGATGGTGGTCCAAAGGTGCGTGCGTTGCTCGGCCATGTCTTTGCGGCTCCTTCTTGAGGCCCGTCCGCCCATGTGCGACCATGGCATGGACCGTGGCTGGTTTGAGAGGGACAGGCTAGACCTGGGGGTGGTCCAGCCGATGGGGCTTCGGTATATATATATATATATATATATATTGTTATCGAATATGTTACCAGGGAATGCCCCCTGTCGCTGTTGTTATTTCATATTCGACGTGTTGTATTGGGATACTTGTAGTTGTTGACTGATTTCAGTAGCTTGTTTATGTACTGGTTTTGGTGTCAAACTTTTACTTTGAGTATACGCGTACTTATAAGTTATAAAATTTTAGTCTGGCCAAAAATAAAATTTTATCCACTTTTAAGCTTCGTTGTTTTGTGGTTAGTTGCATGCTTAATCTCTGATTTTGAGCATCGGGTCTGACATTCTGTGTGAAAAAGTATTTGAGGCTCTTGTGATCGGTAAAGATTTATCATTTCTCTCCATAAAAATAGTGCCTCCAAATCTTTAGTGTGAATGCTACTGCTGCTAGTTCCAGATCATGCGTTGAGTAGGTCTTCTCATAAGTCTTCAATTGCCTAGAAGCGTAGGCAATCACCATCCCATATTGGATCGACACAACGCCCAATCCCAGCTTAGACGCATCGGTGAAGAGGACATAATTACCTTGTCCAGAGGGCATGGCTCTGCACCAAAGCTTGCTTCAAATTATCAAAAATCGCTTGGCACTCATGGGTCCAGTTATACTTAACGTGCTTCCTCGTTAAAGTCGTTAATGGAACTGTCATCTTGGAAAGTCCCTTCATAAATCACCTATAATAACCTGCAAGACCTAAAAAGCTACGAATCTCAGTCACACTTTTAGGTACAGGCCAATCCCAAAATACTTCCACTTTTGCTGGGTCGACTTCTAGTCCGTCCTTAGAAATCACAAGACCAAGAAAATCAACCTTATCCAGCCAGAAATCACACTTGATAAACTTATCAAAGAGCAGTTTATCCCGCAAAATTTGCAATACTATCCTAAGCTTGCTCTTCTCTGCTCTTAGAGTAGACAAGAACGTCTATCTAATTGGTCCAGGAAAGGTTGGAACACTCTGTTCAACAATTCCATGAAAGCTGAAGGGGATTCGTTAATCCAAAAGACATAACCAAAAAAAATCGTAGTGACCATAGAACATCCTAAAGGCAGTCTTGTGGATATCTGTTTCTATATTTTTCAGCTGATGATACCCAGATCAGAGGACGATCTTTGAAAACACTGCTACTCCCTATAGTTGATCAAACAGATATTCAATCCTAGGAAGGGGATAATTGTTCTTGACCGTCAACTTGTTCAGTTCTGTGTAGTCAATGCATAATCTCATGTTCCCTTATTTCTTCGTCACGAACAGCACAGGGGATCCCACAATGAAGTACTTGGTCGAATGAAACCTTTGTCCAGTAGATCTTGGACTTGTTCTTTCAACTCTTTCATCACTGTAGGTGCGATCCTATGCGTTGGTTTGGAAATAGGGGTTTCCTTAGGCACCAGCTCAATCGCAAATTCCAATTCCTGATCTTGTGGTAGACCAGTGATGTCATCAGGGAATACTTCAGGAAATTCATTCACTACCTCTACTTCCGACAGCTTGGGTCTTCCTTCTTCTATTACAGAGGATATACAGCCAAGAATCCTCGACAACCCTTCCTCAAGCAGCTCTAGACCTTCAATCTGAAATCAAACGAGGAACTCTCCTACCTTTGGCAACTTCAAACAAGAACCGGTCTCCTTGGTGTGGTTCTTCTACAAACCTTCCCTTAATGTAACGCACAGAAATCCTGATTACGTGGGAATGTGTGCATGACTAGGGGGAACATTGTCTTTTTAGAAAATTATGTGATTTAGTGTTAATTTAATGTTTTATGATGTTCATGTCATGTTTTTAGCCCATTTGAGTTCCGGACGCGTGGACGAGACTAGGGTCGACCGAGATGAAAATTTATTTAAATTTTTATGCCCTCATATTTTTAAGAGCTAAAACTTATATTTTTAAGCAGTATTTACGAAAAATGAGCTTTTTATGAGGGAACCTATTTTTCGCCTATACGACTGTTTTAATAAACTTTTCTATATTTTAAAAATTAGGAGGCTTTACATTACGAAAATTGAAAGTTTAAAGCTTAAGTTTAGAGTTTTATTTAAAATTTTAATTAGTGAGGGGTTAGTATAGGGAAACTCTGTGAGAACTGAAATTGGAATAAAGATTAATTGTTGGATTAATCGTTTTTGAGGAATTTTGGGTGTTCGGAATTCAATTTGAAGGTTTCGTTTGCATTTTCGGGTCAGATTTCACATTTAGAGCAATTCTGGAAATTTTGGAATTTTTGTGTTTGAAATCTGATTTGGTGAGAAATCTGAATTTTTGGTGAAATCTGCTCGGTTTTGTGAAATCTGTTCGGATTTTGAGAAATCTGGACGCTTGGTGTTGTGGCGCGTTTTGTAGCGAGAGGGATCAATACGCCGTAGTTTTTGCGAGGTCTGGATGTCGCATAGTTAGGTGAGATCTATTGCGCTTGTATATAGAGATCTGCCCAGCGTGTTTTGTGTTGAGTGCTATACGATGTCGTTTAGATAAGTTTCTACGGCGTCGTTTTGGTGAACGCTTGAGGGAGAGATCTGTTTTGTGAGTTTAGCGTTCGAGTGACCAGATTTCAGAGAGCAGCTTTTAGCGCTTTGTATTTCAGATTTCTCCAGCGTTTGTGTTTAGCGTTCCAGACTTCACCATGGTGTTGTGCGACGTCGTTTTAGCATTAGCTCTATTTTCCAGCGTTTAGTGTGTTCAGATTTCACCGCGGTTTTGAGTAATGTAGCGCATGCATTGGATGGCTTGTGAGATCTGTTTCTGTCGGTGGCTAATATATCATATTTCATGCGTGTATTTATATCAGACATGTTGGCTTTCAATTATTTGATCAGATCCCATACTTAGCGATTTTTCTCCCGACTTTCGTTCTTCGCTTCTAACCCTCGGTTACTGTTCACCGTGAGCTTCTCCGGTGAATTCTCGTCGATTCCGGCCATCGTTTTTCATGTTTGAGGTAGCGTTGGACTCCTCTCGAAAATCTCTTTCATTCCATACCGATTTTGGAGGCTTTCGTTGGCTGGAGAAAAAGCACGAAGTTGCTGTTTTCGTGCGTGCATTTCGCCGTTCAGGTAGCTTTTTGAATTAGCTTGGAAATCTTGTTCCTAGCCTTGTTTTAAGCTCCTTGTTAAGTTGTATTGTGGAATTGAGCACTGGTTTTAGTATATAGATTCCAGCCGTGAGTTTTGTGTATGGCTGTGAGTTTGGTTAGCTTCCCTGAAATCTGTTGTGCGTGTGTTTTAGCAGGTTTCAACCAGATCACTCGGGCTTGTTTTGTAGTAATTGTTGCACAAAATCAAGGTACGGATCTTGAGCTTGAAATTCAGCTTGGAATTCGGCGTGAGATTAATGTGAGGTTGCTGGGATGTGTTCGCTGTTTGTGATTGCCGTGTATTTGGTTGCTGTTGCATATGGTTTATGCTAGCTGGTTTCGGTGATTGCATTCATGCATTAATTCCCTTGCATTTCAGATCTTTCGTGCTTTGTATCTTGGCAGTTTGTGCCTTGTGTATTGTGCTGTTGTTTTCTTACCAGGATGCGAGGGCGAGCGGCGATACCGCACTCTCATCTCCCTGCTGGGATCTGTTAGCCACCATGCGCCGAGTGGTTAACTGCCACAGATCATGGGCGAGGCAATGGTAGGTTGAGATGTTTTATGCATCTGGTATTCGGGTGTAGTGTCAATGCGAGTGGCTCATTACCACACTTTGAACACACCCCGTGGCCATCGTTTGTTGCAGATTCTTTGGAGCTATGTTTGAGTTCCTTGGCTCCCTTTCCGGTTGTAGCCTTTAGCGTTTGTTCTGTGTCTCATGCATAGCATCTACATTTTATCTTATGTTATTTCTTTAGCTGTTTCAGTTGCTCTCCGTACTGGGGTTTGACCCCATGTCCCTCTGGGGCTTGGTTTGTTTTCCTTGCCTGTTTTGTTGTTCAGGTTCTGCAGCTGGTCGTGGATTTTACCCAGCTGGAGGTGCTCCAGGAGGTGGTTAGAGTATCCTGTGGCGTATAGCATATTTATATGTATTAGTGCAGTTAGCCAGGGGATGCCCTGTGCTCTTGTTGTATTTTGTGGTACTCGGTTGTGGTTGTTACCAGGTATCTGATACATGTTTATGGTTTATGCTAGCTGGTTTCGGTGATTGCATTCATGCATTAATTCCCTTGCATTTCAGATCTCTTGTGCTTTGTATCTTGGCAGTTTGTGCCTTGTGTATTGTGCTGTTGTTTTCTTACCAGGATGCGAGGGCGGCGGCGATACCGCACTCTCATCTCCCTGCTGGGTTTGTTAGCCACCATGCGCCGAGTGGTTAACTACCACCGTTCATGGGCGAGGCAACGGCAGGTTGTGTTGTTTGATGCATCTGGTATTCGGGTGTAGTGTCAAGGCGAGTGGCTCATTACCACACTTTGAACACACCCCGTGGCCACCGTTTGTTGCAGATTCTTTGGAGATATGTTTGAGTTCCTTGGCTCCCTCTCCGGTTTTAGCCTTCAGCGTTCGTTCTGTGTCTCATGCATAGCATCTGCATTTTATCTTATGTTGTTTCTTTAGCTGTTTCAGTTGCTCTCCGTACTGGGATTTGACCCCATGTGCCTCTGGGGCTTGGTTGTTTTCCTTGCCTGTTTTGTTGCTCAGGTTCTGCAGCTGGAGGTGCCCCAGGAGGTGGTTAGAGTATCACAGTGGCATATAGCATATTTATATGTATTAGTACAGTTAGCCAGGGGATGCCCTGTGCTCTTGTTGTATTTTGTGGTACTCGGTTGTGGTTGTTACCAGGTATCTAATACATGTTATTCTATATTGTTTGTCGTGGGATTGTAGCCTTTGTTTGTTTGGTTTTGTAAACTGGGATATCTATTTTGAGTATTGTTGTATTTTAAATTATATTGTTTTTAACCGTCAGGCCAAAAGCAAAAAAAAAAAATTAAGTCTTCTTTTTAGTAGCTTCCGCTTGTATTTGAGTGATTTTACTCTGTTGTGAGCACGAGGCCTGACATTTTTGGTATCAGAGCTTAAGCTGAGATAAGCTCGATTTCTTTGATCACACTTGAGTCTAGGCACAGTGTCGTGTGTTGCATGTGCTTGATCTATGTGATTACGTGCTGCTTATTGTTGTGATATCTATGTTGTATCTGTTCTCTGTTGCCTTATCCTGTTTAGTGCCTTCGTAGATGCCGCCTAGACGTAGAGCTAGAGGTAGGGGGCAGTTTCAGGAGTCAGAGGGACAGAATGATGATCGGCGTAGTGCTCCTAGTCGTACTCGTAGTAGAAATGATGAGGAGGAGGAAGTTGGTGACTTAGATTTGGGGAGCATGTGTTGGTGGCGAATTTGATTCGTCTGATGTTGTGGGATTTCGATTGTATTGTTGGGATGGACGTGTTGTCCAACTGTAGGGCCTCCGTGGATTGTTTCCATGGGATCGTGCATTTTAGGCCTCTGTCGGCGAGAAGTGGGACTTCGTATGGCCAGGATTCTCGATCGAAGATCCCGTTAGTCTCAGCGATGGAGAGTTTTCAGTTTGTTGTCTTTTAGGGAATGCTGGCTTCATGATCTATGCTTTGGATGCATCTTCTTCTTCTCGTGTGCAGCTCAGCGACGTTCCCGTGGTGCGACATTTTCCCGATGTGTTCCCGGAGGAGATCCCTGGTTTTCCTCCAAGGCGAGAGATTTACTTCAGCATAGAGCTGGTGCCTGGCACAGCTCCGATTTCTCGTGCCCCGTATCGTTTGGCGCCTTCGGAGTTGAGAGAACTCAAGGTGCAGTTGGACGATTTGCTGGAGAAAGGTTTAATTCGACCTAGTATGTCGCCGTGGGGAGCGCCCATTTTATTTGTGAAGAAGAAGGATGGATCAATGCGGATGTGCATTGATTTTCGCCAGTTGAACAAAGCGACTGTTAAGAACAAGTACCCTTTACAAAGGATCGATGATCTGTTTGATCAGCTGCAAGGTTCTGCAGTGTATTCGAAGATTGATTTGTTCAGGGTACCATCAGCTGATAGTAAGAGATTAAGTTGTCGCAAAGACTGCTTTTCGTACAAGGTACGGACACTTTGAGTTCTTGGTTATGCCGTTTGGGTTGACCAACGTGCCTACAGTCTTTATGGATCTGATGAATCGGATCTTCAGAGAGTTCATAGATCAGTTTGTAATTGTGTTCATTGACGACATCTTGGTATATTCTAAGACTCCTTTGGAGCATAAGGAGCACCTGAGAATTGTCCTTCAGACGTTGAGAGACCAGCAGCTGTATGCTAAATTCTCCAAGTGCGAGTTTTGGCTGGATCGCGTCGTGTTTCTGGGTCATGTAATTTCAGCTGCATGTATTTCTGTGGATCCCAGTAAGGTAGAGGCTGTTGTTAACTGGGAGCGCCCCAAGAATGTTGCCGAGATTCGTAGTTTCTTGGGTTTGGCTGGCTATTATAGGCGTTTTATAGAGGGATTCTATAGTATAGCTAAGCCTATGAGTTTGCGGCTTTGTATGGCAGGAAGTGCAGATCGCCGGTATGTTGGGAAGAAGGGGGGGAAAAGCAGCTATCTGCCCCAGATTTTGTGCAGCAAATGAAGGATCATGTTGATCTAATTCGACAGCGGATGAAAGCTGCCCAGGATCGCCAAACCAGTTATGCGAATAAGAGGCGTCGACCTCTAGAGTTTAAGGTTGGTGATCAGGTATTTCTCAAAGTTTCTCCGTTTCGCAGTGTTATGCGCTTTGGAAACAAGGGAAAGTTAGCCCCTCGTTACGTCGGACGTATGAGATCGTTGAGAGGATTGGCCCGTTAGCGTATAGGCTGTTGTTGCCTCCGGAATTATCTTCTCTACATGATGTCTGTCATGTTTCCATGTTGAGGAAGTACAAGCCAGATCCGTCCATGTGCTTAGAACTCACGGGGTTGAGCTAGATCAGACGTTGAGCTATTAGGAATATCCCTTGCAGATCCTTGATAGAAAAGAGAAACAATTGAGGAACAAAACCATTCCGTTGGTGATGGTGCAATGGAGCAAGCATGTCAGGAAAGAAGCTACATGGAGCTGGAGGAAAAGATGCAACCCGAGTGGCGACATCTGTTTGAGTAGCCGTTGTGCTAGATTCCCAGTAGTTTTAGCTTTGGTTGTAATTCATTCCTAGTTGTTGTTATTTGCTTGCTCAAATATCTTGAACTCTTGGCCATGTGTTAGGCGAATTTATGTTTTGTTAACCTGTTGTTGAGTTGTATTTTCAGAATTGTCGTTTGATTTCGGGGAAGAAATCCTTTTTAGTGGGGGAGAAATGTGAGACCTGAAATTGGAATAAAGATTAATTGTTTTGGATTAATCGTTTTTTTTGGGGAATTCTAGGTGTTCGGAATTCAATTTGAAGGTTTCGTTTGCATTTTCGGGTCAGATTTCACATTTAGAGCAATTCTGGAAATTTTGGAATTTTTGAGTTTGAATATGATTTGGTGAGAAATCTGAATTGTTGGTGAAATCTTCTCGGTTTTTGTGAAATCTGTTCGGATTTTGAGAAATCTGGACGCTTGGTGTTGCGGAGCGTTTTGTAGCGAGAGGGATCAATACGCCGTCTTTTTCGTGAGGTCTGGATGTCGCATAGTTAGGTGAGATCTGTTGCGCTTGTATATAGAGATCTGCCCAGCGTGTCTTGTGTTGAGCGCTATACGATGTCGTTTAGATAAGTTGCTACGGCGTCGTTTTGGTGAACGTTTGAGGGAGAGATCTGTTTTGTGAGTTTAGCTTTCAAGTGACCACATTTCAGCGAGAAGCTTTTAGCGCTTTGTATTTCAGATTTCTCCAGCGTTTGTGTTTAGCGTTCCAGACTTCACTATGGTGCTATGCGACGTCGTTTTAGCGTTAGCTCTATTTTCCAGCGTTTAGTGTGTTCAGATTTCACCGCGGTTTTGAGTAATGTAGCGCATGCATTGGATGGCTTGTGAGATCTGTTTCGGTCGGTGGCTAATATATCATATTTCATGTGTGTATTTATATCAGACATGTTGGCTTTCAATTATTTGATCAGATCCCATACTTAGCTATTTTTCTCCCGACTTTCGTTCTTCGCTTCTAACCCTCGATTACTGTTCATCGTGAGCTTCTCCGGTGAATTCTCGTCGATTCCGGCCATCATTTTTCACGTTTGAGGTAGCGTTGGACTCCTCTCGAAAAGCTCTTTCATTATATACCGATTTTGGTGGTTGTCGTTGGCTGGAGAAAAAGCACGAAGTTGCTGTTTTCGTGCGTGCATTTCGTCGTTCAGGTAGCTTTTTGAATTAGCTTTGAAATCTTGTTCCTAGCCTTGTATTAAGCTCCCTGTTAAGTTGTATATTGGAATTGAGCACTGGTTTTAGTGTATAGATTCCAGCCGTGAGTTTTGTGTATGGCCGTGAGTTTGGTTAGATTCCCTGAAATATGTTGTGCGTGTGTTTTAGCAGGTGTTTTAGCAGGTTTCAACTAGATCTCTCGGGCTTGTTTTGTAGTAATTGTTGCACAAAATCAAGGAAAGGATCTTGAGCTTGAAATTCAGCTTGGAATTCGGCGTGAGATTAATGTGAGGTTGCTGGGATGTGTGCGCTGTTTGTGATTGCCGTGTATTTGGTTGCTGTTGCATATGGTTTATGCTAGCTGGTTTCGGTGATTGCATTCATGCATTAATTCCCTTGCATGTAAGATCTTTCGTGCCTTGTATCTTGGCAGTTTGTGCCTTGTGTATTGTGCTGTTGTTTTCTTACCAGGATGCGAGGGCGAGCGGCGATACCGCACTCTCATCTCCCTGCTGGGTTTGTTAGCCATCATGCGCCGAGTGGTTAACTACCACAGTTCATGGGAGAGGCAACGACAGGTTGAGTTGTTTGATGCATCTGGTATTCGGGTGTAGTGTCAAGGCGAGTGGCTCATTACCACACTTTTAACACACCCCGTGGCCACCGTTTGTTGCAGATTCTTTGGAGCTATGTTTGAGTTTCGTGGCTCCCTCTCCGGTTGTAGACTTCAGCGTTCGTTCTGTGTCTCATACATAGCATCTGCATTTTATCTTATGCTGTTTCTTTAGCTGTTTCAGTTGCTCTCCGTACTGGGGTTTGACCCCATGTCGCTCTGGGGCTTGGTTGTTTTCCTTGCCTATTTTTTTGTTCAGGTTCTGCAGCTGGTCGTGGATTTTATCCAGCTGGAGGTGCCCCGGGAGGTGGTTAGAGTATCCCAGTGGCATATAGCATATTTATATGTATTAGTACAGTTAGCCAGGGGATGCCCTGTGCTCTTGTTGTATTTTGTGGTACTCGGTTGTGGTTGTTACCAGGTATCTAATATATGTTATGCTATATTGTTTGTCGTGTGCTTGTAGCCTTTGTTTGGTTGATTTTGTAAACTGGGATATCTATTTTGAGTATTGTTGTAGTTTAAATTATATTGTTTTAAACCGTCAGGCCAAAAGCAATAAAAAAAAAAAAAGTCCCGCTTTTTGTATAGCTTCCGCATGTGTTTGTATGATTTTACTCTGTTTAGAGAACGAGGCCTGACACCAACGCTACCTTACTGTTTTTAATTAATGATTGCATGAATTGTATGTGGATTCATTAGATATACGTTTGTTGCTTTAGATCCATGCACGCATCATAATTTCTAACTCTTGTTTGATTCGTTTCTTGTGATGCTTCAGTCTTGGGAGGTTCAAGGGGCTAAGGTTCGAGTCTCTGTGGCCTAATGGTGGTCCATAGATGAGGAGAATATGGCTAGATCACGGCCGAAAGAAGGATGGACGTGCGGCTGCATGGTGTCGAGCGCCGTGTGCGAGCTGCCTCCTTCATGCGCTTCGGCCGAGCGTTGTGGCTCACGTCTCGAGCCATGGCTGGGTCCAATGGGACCGTCAAGACCCGATGGTGGTCCTACCGGCAGGGCTCTGACCAAGGGTGGCCAGAGGTGGGCGGCCGAAAGGCTGGAAGATCACGTGGCGCAAGGTTGGGGTGGCGGCTAGGGTTGGCGTGTGTTGCATGGGACGGCTGGTTCTGTGGGGCCTGTGGGTCGGTTCAATCGGATCGGTCGATTCAGTCGAGGGTCAGGTCAAATATTTTATGTTAGGCCCGAGTTATTTTATTTCTAAGTCGTGTGTTTTTTTTTTTAAAAGATTAAGTCTAATTTTTAGCGTATTGAGCCGATTATTTTAAAGTCAAAATTTTAAAATCAAAATCCTTTTGATTTATGGGCCTTATACTTTTATTTACTTTTAAGTCAAAATTTTGGTCAATTGGACTTTTATTTAGTCAAATTTTATGTTTGATTTTAAAGTAAAATGAGTAAGTATTTTATAAACTTTTTAAAGATCAATTTTAAAGTTATGGGTCAAGTCATGTTTAGAGTTAAGTTTCATTTTATGTTAAGTCTAGGCTTTTGGGCTTAGAATTAGTGGGCCGGGCATCTGAACCAGTCCTTGACCGGAGTATAAAATATAGAAGCCCGTGAATATATATTTAATTATATATGTTGTATTTTACGTATACGAATAAGATAATGTTTAAATGAAAGAATTAAATATATATTGACGGGCTAATCCTTTTAAATTACATGTTTTATGACGTACACGTATCATGAAAGTTTTATGAAATGTTAAGGTGTGAAAGAGAAGAAAAATTTTTTCGAGGGATTGAAGTGATTTGTGGCAAGTTTACGATGAGCGGAATTGGGATACCGGGCCCGATGACCCTCTGTTCATGTTATTACTAGCTTATGGATCCATGTGTTCACGGCATGGTGAAGTGGCAGCATAGAGGTGTGTGGGATCCCGAGGTAAGGTCGGGTGAACCACATCGCCACGTACGTTGGTTTCTTATGATTGATCAATCGCTTATGTTATGGCTCACACTTCATGGGATACGAATCATACGCCAATTTACGTTATGTTATGTTATGTTCATGCCTCATTATGTTATGATATCTGATCATGTACTATTAGGAAGAGTTTCAGAGGTGAGGACCTCTGAGCGCCCGTCATAGCTGTTACCCCGTGACCACTCTGACGTCTTTATTATTGCTATGGAAAAAATACAGATATTTTATCAGTCATGTTCCGTTTCCAAAACTTTTACTTATTCCGATTTTAAGCCGTACGGATGAATTTATCTTTTGAGATATTTATTTATTTATGTTTTAAGGTAATGTTGAGAAAATTTTTTGAAGGGACGAGCCATACTTTTTAAGTTGTTTATTCCGCACTTTATCTTTAAAAAATGTTTCTAGAGTACGGTTAGTTTCACTTAAAATTTATGATCACTCCACACTTGGTTAACCAATCCATACCTAAATAAAATTAAACTCAGGCATGGATAACACGATCAAATCAACAGCCACTAAATACCCTTGTAGCCTAAGTTCCATGCTATGTAATATGCTATTAGTTAAAAGCTCTTCTCCTAAGGGTATGGTTACACAATAGCCCATTGGTAATAGTTCAGGTTGGACTGGTAATTTCTTAACAAAATATTGTGATATAAACGAATGGGTTGCTCTTGAGTCTACAAAGCAGTAGAAGGTTTGCCAAAAATAATAATCTTACTTGTAACTTCAGTGGTATCTGGATTCACTTGTTCAGCTATCATCACATAAGCTCTGCTGGTTACCTGTAACGCCCCGAAATCTAGATTACGTGAGAATGAGTGCATTACTAAGGAGAAAATAACTTTAGATGATTACATGCCATCTTTTATGATTTATTTATGATTTATGCTGCATGGTGTGCATATCTTGTTTTTCAGCCTATTTGAGTTACGGACGCGTTGACAAGATTAGGGAAGACCGGAATGAAAAGAATTTGAGATTTTTAAGTTATTGGATTTTTAAGAATGAATTTATTTTATTTTAAACAATAATTTCTGAAAATTGGAGTTTTATAATTAATTTGGAGGGGAATCCATTTTTCATCTATACGGACTGTTTTATGAGTTTTAAGGTGTTTTAAAATATGAGTAGGCCTTGATTTCGAAAATATTTAATCTTTAAAGCCAATTTATGAGTTTTAATTATCTTTTCAATTAATTGGAGGGGCAAGAATGTCATATTCTCCCCTTTTCTTAATTAAACCCGTAGAGGTCATTTGTGGCACTCTTTATTTTTATAACACCAAATTAATCACTAAACCTAGCCTTCGAAACACATCAGGCGTCCCCTTCCCTTTTCCTCAAGCAAAGTTTCGAAAATTCCTTCTCCTTGGTGAATTTTTAGGATCCAAAGCCGGTGGTGTCCCGATCTCGCGTCCCCTACGTCGGTAACTCGCAGATCTCATCTTTCTCCAAGTCAGACATGTATATCGATTCCTTTTCTCACCATTTAAGCCATATTAAACTATTTTTAATGTTCAATGCATGATCTGTATGTGATTTGATTAGATCATGCATAATGTTTGAGATCCATGCATGAATCATGATTTTCAACACGTGTTTCATTCGTTTACTGTGATGATTCGATCATGGGTAGTTAATGGGGCTATATTTTGGTCCAAGGGTGGTCCAGGTAGTTATTCCATCGAGTTAGGATCACGTAGGTCCCAACGGGAAGTGATTTTGTCAAGGAATGAATTAGTTATGAATTTTATGATCAGCATGTGTCCTGACTAGTATCTTGAGTTAGGGTGATGTGGGTCAAAATAAGGAGTGATTTGGTTAAGAAATGGATTTTTAATGATTTTTACCGTTTTGTCGCTCGAAATGAGCCTCGTCGAGTCATTTTTGTGAAAATTAATATTTCGAGTCTTAGAGTTGTCAATGTTCGTGGATGATTTTATTTGATGTTTTAAGCATATTTTAAGATGTTTCAAGCATTTTTAGAATTTATTTGATTTATGGGATTTTTTGGCAATTTTAGCGTATTGGGCCGAATATTTTGTCAAAATTTTAAATTCAAAATCCATTTATTTATGGGCCTAATACTTTTATTAAATTTTAAAGTCAAAGTGTACAGATGTTAGCTGAGCCTTCCTCTTCTGAATCTTCCTCACATGATATTTCAATGGATTTTGCGGATACTGCTGCTGCTGCTCCTACTCCGGATATTACAGATGCCTTGAATCAGTTTCGTGCTTCAATTGATCAAATCTGTGAACGAGATGATGGTGCCAAGCTCAGGGATATACTATCATTGCACCTCTCCAACTTTGAGAATAAAGTTATCGCACGCCTCGATGCACAAGATAAGGTACTTGGGGCGTTGCGCAGAGATTAAACTGATCATCGCAATATCTTACGTTGGAGTTAAGATCATCTCACAAGCAACTTAACTCTGGAATTGTGACTACTGGTCTTGATTTTGTTGATATTCGGCGATTAGTTAAGGAGACTCACCAAGAGCTTATTGCTAAAATCAACTCTCTAGATGAGCAGGTGGCTGCTACTAGGAATGATATTTTGGTGTTCAGTGCTCAAGCCCAGCAGTCACTGAATGTTATTACCACCCAACTAAGCGAACTCGTTGCATATATCAATCAGGGTGGTGATAACAAAAAGGGGTAAAGAAGCAGCCGAGGCCCTCAACCTCAGCCTCCTCCTCCTTCTAATGTTCAGAATCTAGAGAGTGGACAATCTATCAGTTTTGGAAAGACCGCGGAAAGAATTCGTGAGGCAGATAGACGTCAAACGGAAGCGGAAAGAGAAAGAGAAAGACAAAGAAGGATCAGAAGGCTGAGTGGATCGAGCAAAATAAGGAGATACTAGGACAGACTTAGGGTTAATTTTTTGTACAAATCTTATGTACAAGGTTCTTATAATGAATATTTGATTACCAGCAGTCCGTGTGCAATTCATATTTGCTTATCTCTTTATCTCGGCTGCTAGGTTTTGTCATCAACAAAAAGGGGGAAATTGTTAGGATAAAATTTATTAGTTTTGGTGATAACAAAATAATACTAGTTGCTATTGGACAAATCAGCCGTCGCAATTTTACAGGAGAATATTTTCAGCCGATGGTTATTGATTCAGCAGTTGGAACTATCAGTTGTAAGCTACAGTGGATCAGTTCGTGATATTGTCAGTTGATAGTTGATTTCAGCAGGATGCTTATACAGTGAAATTCAGCAGATGGCTACAGAAGAATCATCAGAGAGCTACAGTGAATTGTTTACCAGTAGATGGAACTTAATGTTAGTGGAAGTTAAATGATGTCGTTTGGATAAATAGATACGACAGCGTTTTGCCTTCGCGCTACGATTCAGCAGATGCTTTTTTCGATAAGGAAAACCAGCAGGTAGCTATAGTGATCTTGGACCAGCCGATACTTTTTGAATTAAAATATTTCAAGCAACTAGCTGGTGCATATTGTCAGTCGTTGAAGCCATCAGCCGTTGTACACCTATCAGAGATTCAAGTCATCAGTAGTTGCGTGAACTATGAATCGATTCAAACGTTCATATCAGAAGAAATCAAGGGCGAATATTGAAACATATGCCATTAATTGAGGGAACAGTATCAGTACTATTCTTGGTAAATAGTACACTATCTCAGAGAGCGGTTTACAGAGTTTGCACAAATATGGTACAACGCCAAATTTGCTATGACATTGTGCGACTTGCCTCTTGGTTGAGCAGGAATTACGGTGTACAAATTTGACAGAAATTCAAACGGGATTTATTTTTTTGAAGAATTTAATGACCGTTGAAATCGAAGACTATAAATAGCAGAAGCTGGATTGAAGAGATTATCCTTCAATCTCATTATCATCGCGGTCACGCTGTCAAATTACATTCTCGAGCTTTTCGCATATTGAAGTTATTCTAACAAAGCTCAAGACTCGAAGAACACCACTGTTGTTATTCATAGACAAACCTTCGAGTCCATTCACTGGTTCATCTTGTTGAATCGAGTTTCTTTGTTTTAGAAACCAGAGAATTTTACAGCACTCAGAAACTGTATTCATTGTCATATTTATTGAGTCTGTAACGAACTGGCTTTGTGAAGCAGTTCAAAATATCATTTCGTTACTTTGATAACCAGCAGCAACGTCTGCGTGTGAAGTTAGTGAGTCTAGGAGTTCATACAAGTGAGGCTTGTGTGATTGGGTGTTTGTAGAAAGGCTACTTGCATCAAATCTTCTAGTGACACCTTCCGAGGAGGAAGAAGGGGAGACGTAGGATATTTATATCCGAACTTCCAGAAACAAATCCTTGACTCTTATCTTTTACATTCAGCAATTTATTTACTGTTTTTCTGTTCATAAATCGATTGGCCTCTTTCCGCACTATTTTTGTTGGCCAAGAGATTTGCATAAAACTGAGATCCTTAAGTCTGGTAACTCGAACTTAAGTTTAGCAGTGCTAGTAAAACTTTTAAACGAAAATTTAAAATCAAAGGAGTTCATCCCCCCCTTCTGAACTCCTGTACGTATATTGATCCTATTTCTGGGACCATCAACAACTCACAATAAAACGAAGTAGATCATAACGCACACTTCCAAGGATAGATCATTAACAAGCGTACAACCAGTTACGAACTGGACTAAACAGGACCCAATCATAAAAGAAACAGAGCACAAGGAAGGAAACAACATCCATCATGGATGAGGCCACTCTCTACTCATCACAACTTCCGTTTCTAAAGAAGCCCCTTCTCGCCCAGGGCCCACTGCACCATAACCCAAAGTATGGTCTTAATCTTCTACTGTTTCTCCTCTCTATCCAGAAATCTCAATGGACAATCACCAACAGTTCAGGGTCGGGTTCGGCTCACTTCATCAGTATCACCAAAAAATAAGGATCTGGCTCGCGTTCCCTCGGTTAGACACATAAAACACGCCATGTGTCCACAACAACACAGCCGGCATCCGCAAAATGCACGCCAAAGATCCAATCTATCCAAGTACACTCAATCAGACTGATGAATCTAAGAGCTAACCTACCCTGCAGCCTCACGTCCAACCCCATCTAAGAAGGAGAAACTCTCAAGAAGCACACGATCCACAACTTGAGACTCTAAAAGTTCACACCTGAAAAGCACAATCTGGTCTAAAGATCATGCTTAGCCTTCGCTTTCGATCGAACCAGATCTCTTTGGTCCTTCACATACTGCACAAAATCTGGTGAAGACCACTGATTCCCTCAAATTCTCGCTAAGCAAATTTACCCTTCCCACCGTGCAAAAATCTCAAGGATGTTGTACCAAACATCACTTGGTAACGAAAACAGTACGAAAACTCTACTAAAATCTGCATGGTCAGCTCATATTTACCATCTGATCATGGGGAAAAACGCTAAACTCGCGGTCAATCTAGACCCAAAACTGTCCACAAGCTCTTTCAACCTAGAAACGAAAGCTTAGAGTCTCGGCCAGAAACTAAGGACACCGGAAAAACCATGCAATCTCGCTGCGTGATCGACACAAAATTCTATCACTTGCTCCCTAGAACAAGCCTTAGCACAAGGAAAGATAGGCTGGCGTAGGCAGTCCATCAAGCATGACTCCAAACGGCACCAAAATCTGGCCTGAACAAGGAAAAAGGGAAACATAATCCATAGCCATGTGCCACCAATTCCAAAGCAAACACCAGGTCTCATCCTCTCGATCTAGACCTGTTGGAAGTTCGCACCTTGAGACATCAAATCTTCCTCGACACCACTACTGATCCATGATGCAACAGTAAGGACATCTGGCGGATTAGATAGGGCTTCCAACTTCAGCACACAAATGCACCAGTCAGTCCTATTCTAGGTCCTACAGTCCGCATCAATCTGGTGCTCGAACCCAAAACGAGGAAACTCCAAAGAGATTATCACCAGGCTGCAAACACCATCCTGAAGTTCTCAATTACTCGAACACTTTCAAGATACTCAACACTACTAGCACTGATGACTGGGCTTCCCAACAAGGTATCAGCAACCAGCTTCTCTCGCCCAGGCTGGCATTGAGCTCATGTCCGAAATCCTTAACCAACTCTATCCAAAGACACTGTCTCACAGACCATTCGGACTGAGCGAAGGCACACTTCAAACTCTTGGGGTCGGTGAAGGTCACAAAACTCTCTCCTCCTTAAATTATTGGGGCCAAAACTCCAACGCAGACACATCGGCAGCCAACACCGACACAGGGACAGGATATCTCATCAGCGAGCTCTCCACTAATGAGACGCAAACTATGCCTCGCTCGCTCTGCAGCAACACACAACTCAAACTTATCGAAGAATGAGAAGGATAAAAAGGTGTGGATTACGCCACTACAATCCATCGGTCACGAGGGTAAAGCCAACCAAAAGTAGAAGCGATCAATAAGACTCTGGAAACAGTTCGACAGCTGGAGGCACAAAACTCACAAAACAACTCAACAGCTGTAGACTAGAACAATAGAAGCCAACAGAGTTCAAGACAACAATTGCACAGGGGTCATTAGAACGCACTAAGGCTCAACAGCTGGAGACACAAAGAACGTAGCTCAACAGCTGGAGATACAACAACAAAGACACTTCATAGCTGAAGATGCAAAGTTCACCGTAAAACTCAACAGATGGATATCCAAGGCTCATAGACACAACTCAACAGCTACGTGGCTTGCAAAACAAATCCACAGTTGGAGGTAAAAACAGAGGAACTCAATGGAGTTCAAGATACAACAACTCTGTTGGTAGGACAAAGACCTTAGATGTCACGCGCAGTACTAAGGTTTCAGCAACCAACTCAATATTCTCTTATCATCGAACCGCACCGGGTCAAACAAACCAAACATATGCTCAAGCCATCCCTCGGCAACTGAACAGTCTCTAGCACCAATGAGAATTGAGGGATTCATCCATTGGTACCTAGCCAGAAACAGCTCCAAAACATCCACGTGTTGATTCAAATACTCCACTTCGGCCACGGACCATCTCGCACGACTTCTCAAAAGAACTCTCGGCCGAGCAACATCCTCAGCATTAACCAAAACTCTCGGTTCGTCTACAACCTGCATAACAGTTCTACCTCTACCTCTACTAGGAGGCAACTAGGAGGCACACAAAGGTAAGCACACACAAAGCAGGAAAGACAGTAGTCAAGCACACGCAGGAGGATAAACACTGTGCCTAGACTCGAGTGTGATAGAATAGAAACGAGCTTATCCTAGTTTAAGCTCTGATACCAAAGTATCAGACCCGGTGCTCAGAGATTAAGGACACAAAACACGGAAGCTTAAAAAGCAGGTAAATTTTTTCTTTTTGGCCTGACTGAAATTCTATCATATAAAATAAAGGCATACTCAAAATATAAGCTTTGCATCAAAAGCCGATTGCATAAAATGTCAATCATCCAATATTTATATATACAACTAATCACAACTCGAATCAATACAACATCTACACAGGGCATCCCCTGGAAATGACTCGATATAACATATATATATAATTGGGAACTCACACCTGGGGCTGCCACAACTGCCTCACTCACGGACCAGCTGCAAACCTGAAAACCACATCCACAATGAAAACAGCCCCAAAGGGAAGGGGTCAAACCCCAGTATGAAGAGCACAATAATACAGCAAACAGATACAACATGCAATATATCATGTCTTGCAATGCATGGGAGCATAAGAGATCAAAAGGAACATTGGGTTTAAAGGAGCAGCTCAACAGCTAGAAATACAACATATACAGAAATGAACCAACAACTGGAGGAACAAGGCTCTCAAAAAAACAACTCAACAGCCGGAGATACAGGGCTCACAGAATAACTCCATGGCTGGAGGTACAAAGCTCATCGAAACAGCACACGGCTGGCTATCTGAACAGGAGGGGTCACCAAACGTGTGAGAGAATGGGAGTTACCCAGCCGCTCGATCACACACGGTACCCGATAAACTACAAACAGAAGTGGCCGCAATTCATGTGAGAGAATGGGAGCTACCTAGCCGCTTCATCACACGAAGCACTAGAACACATCTAGAACAGAGGGCCATACAGCATGTGAGAGAATGGGAGCTACCCGTGCGCTCAATCACACGCATCCTGATAACAACATATTAGCTCAACGACAACTAACTTCTAAAAAGGGACTGCAAGGGGCATAGGCTCAACTCACAGAACAACATGCAGATCACAAGGGAGTAGCTCGATATGCTATAAATATGCATTACAGGCTCAACATGATGTGTATGCTTGAAAAACCAACAAATTCCATGCAACATCATACAATAATGTACCAATATAACAGCACGACATCAGGAACATCATGCAATACACAAGGTAGTCTAGAGGATCAGCCTACAATGCAAACCAGCTTAGGCTACAGTAGGGAATACGCGAAAACAGATTAGGCGACAGCATGCGGTATACGAACAGCTCAGGCCTCAACACAGAACACAAGGCACTGTACAACACGCATAAACATATTACCATGCCTATCTCAAAGCAGTAAGTATAAGCTCAATTCGTACCTGCTCAAGTCTTACCAACTGCCACACGAAGCTCACAGCAGAACAGAGCACACACTAGCATTGCACAGAACTGGTCGCACTAGCTCCTCCATTGCTACTACCAGGAGCAACTCGAGTGCTAACAGCTCGCAGAGATCAATCACGGATCTTAAAGCACCCAGCAACCTAAAACAACCAACACAGATAACAGACTAGCCCATTACTCCACGAGAAACAACTCGGAGCAGAACCTGGAACAGACCACGAGCTAACAAACCCTAGGTTACAACAGCTCGGGTCTACTATAAAGCTAACGAGACTAGTCTTAAGGCGAGGAGAACAAGGAACAACACGCAGAAGGAGTTGGGATATTTTGGTCTAAAATTACTAACGGTCAACAACCCTATATATATACTACGAAGCTCCAAATTGATCTACAGTACTACATGCCAGCCCAGGCCTCTGCTGCTCCTGCTCAGGCACATATGCACATAGATCACGTGTCATCTCAGTTTACGCACTCAAATCAGATCACATAATAATAGCTCGCGCAAAGCACATGTCAGTTCTCGCGCATATAGATCACACACAACCACAACAGATAACACTCTCCCAGATCGGGCCAGATTATGCACTCCAACCAGAGGAATCAGCTCAGAGCATCAAGCTCAGATCTTGGCCTCCAGAATAGTACATACTACCTAGACCAGCACGTATCTCAACATCTCAACTCACACAGCTAAGCTCAGACCTCAAAGATGATACCAGCTTAGCCACAACTTACGACGCACACCAACAACTTACGTACACCAACAGATCTCTCCTATGGTAGCTCACTGTACATAGTTCTCGTGTACTCAAATTTAGCTCCAACATCTCAGGAGAGCTAAGCTAACTCCTCCTAATCTGACCGAAGAACATATCTCACAACTGCTGCAGTAGTCATAGTCTAGACCAGTTTATGAACCTGGTCAGCTCACGTGAGACCAACAGCCCTCGCAGAACCTGTTATTTGCTATCAGCTTCTGCCTAAGCTGATCGTCCCAATAGCAGAGCATATGTTCCCAAATCTGACTACTCAGTCCAGAAGGTTGCGTAACTTCCAACGTTGAACCCAGCTTACGGTTTGCTACTCAAACGCTAACAGCTCAGAGCTGCTACACCACCAGCTTGCACCAAGGCAGATCAGATCGCACTAACATTGCTGTCTAACAGTTCAACAACTCAGCTAGAAGGAATTTAGAATAGCACGTATCCTACTTATCCGCTTGGATACTATAAAAAGCTTACGATCCCATAACAACTCACGCATGCTGTTCCCTACTACATAGTAATCCTAGGCTGCTAATAGCTCACGGACTCAGCACAGTCCTTACGTAGCAGCTTGCTCCTAATCTGTGCACAATGAAGAGCTTACACTCCCACGCGTCGATCCAGAACTCGCAACCCACCGGCACCTCTAATCTGTTCCAAAACCCTAGAGCAGCACGGCCACTCAACATCTCACGCCATTGCTCTCCCAAGCTAAGACCCAAAAAAGCTTTCAACAACAGCTTAAAGCGAAACCTGATAGCTCTCTAAGCTGAATAACCTCGGTTGATTAACCCTTAATCTAAACCCGATTAAGCTACTAATTATTTTGGATAATCACAACCCTCACAACATTTGCACTTTAGTCTATAAGTATTTGGTTAATTATCTTTTGACCAAGTACGAATTTTGAGTATCATTCAATTTCGAACCTCCAATTTATTATAATTTAAATTCGTAAAATGTGGTCATTACAATTTGCATCAGAGCATGGTCCTTGAGATAAACACGTCTTCTAGTCTGAGACAGGCTTCACCAACCACTTCATTTAAACAGTGAGTTGATTTAAATTTCATAGAGTAAAGTTTCATTTTTAATAGTATTGTGGTGGTTTGGGCTATGGTACAGATATGGCAGGAAGAGTAAGAGTAAGGAGAGAAGCTATTAATGAAGAGGATAGTATCGATAGCAATATGCGAGTGATAGCAAGCATGGCTCAACTGCTGGAGCAACTAGTAGGACAATCTAAACAAGGAAATGGCCAATCTTCAAATGGAGGATTCATTCAATAGAATCCTCAAGAAACGTTTAGACGCCAAAGGAGTTTTCAGGAACCAGTGATCCACCGATCTTGAGGATTGAGGTGGCTGGAGGAGGGATACGAACTACAATTCAGGCGTTTTGTTTTTCATAGTTTCTGATTGTTTGGCTCAGTTGGGTTGGTCTCCATCTGTTGTAGGTAGTTTTTCTTTCCCTTTGCTTTAATTTGAGACCTAAATCATAAATTTGGGTGTCGATATGTGTTGGATCTGTGTAACAGACCAGATTTTGATTTTGATGAACTCAAAACTTGCCATTTGTTACTGACGATATAATTGAGTGTGCAGGCTAAGTTGATACAGATCAGATTATACCCGATATGAGAAGCGACGAACAACTCACAAATTAGAGATACAGAAGTAGTTCGAGAGCTGAGAAGAAGAGCAGCTTAGAGAAGAAAATCAGCATAGAGCATCTATAAGCTCAGAGTTCTAAGATGGAGCAGCATAGACAGAATCAGAACAGTGTCGAGGCAGCTCAAAGACCACCATCTTAGAACAGATCAAGACGTAGATCGCACAAGTTACAACAGAGCTGAAGACAGATCAGATTAGGCGAATTGGCTCAGACACAGATCAGCTCAGAGGTCTAAGATGGTGCAGCACAGAACAGATCACAGCAGCAAAGCTATGATCTAAACGAAGAAGAACGAAACAACTCAGAGCTTAATTAAGAAAATTGAAGCAGCTTAGAGCTGAACTAGAAAGAACGAAAAAGCTCAGAGTTGAACAAAGGAAAACGAAGTAGTTCAGAGCTGAACAAAGAAGAATAGATCAGATAAGACCATATCAGCTTAGAGCAGCTCATGATAGATCAGAAGAAAGAAGAACAATAACTGCTTAGAGGGAGATTCGTAGTGAATCATCTGTGAGAGACGATCAACTGAGAAGAAGAACAAAGCAAGATTGAGTCAAAGAGTAGAACAGAGTAATTCTCAGTTGAGGACCTGACCAGAGGATCAGCTCAGATGAACATCATAAAAGATTAGGTCAGAGCTGGTCAAACAAAGTCAAGCAAACTGTACGAGAACAGAACAACCAAGGAAAAAGATATACTTTGTCTGAGCTGAAAGGGCCTCTGAACTTCGTCCAAGCTGAAAGAGTTGTTGAAAGCCAAAAGAGGAAAGTGCCTTATGTCACGGCTGAAGATTAGATTGACAGACACATATTATAGTAATTCTCCAATGGTCATAATTCATCAAAGTCTACATATACTGAAGATTCAAATGAGACGAGGCGTGAAGCACACAACTTAGATGTACAAAGATAGTTGAAAAAAGGAAAGAGAGAAAAGAAAAGAGATAAGAACATATTCATAGAGAGAGAGCTTAAACAGAAGTGTTTGACTCCTTACAGTATTGGAAGAAGACGACAACTCAGAGAACACCTTCCCGAGCGTGTGAGATTTTATACTAGATAGAATGAACCTACATTGTAAATCTCACACACACACACACACTCACTCACACTTACGAGAGCTGAGTGAAATAGATAAACTGAGTGAGGTCTCGCACAGTACATAAGACTAGTGTTTGTAGTTTTTGAACAGAGACCTTAAACATGTTCTGTGATGCAGTTCACACAGCCTGCGAGTTGATGTGTAGCGTGGAGTGTTAGGAGTTCTCGCACTCACGTCTATTGGGATCGGGTTGTTAAAGAAGTTGTAATAATCAAAGTCTTCTAGTGGAAACCTTCCAGTAATGGAAGAAGGAGAGATATAGTAGATTGAGCTCCGAACATCCATAAACAAATTCAGGTCTCTTTTACAGCTTTCAGTTTATAGTTTCAGCATACATACTTGCATCGCATATTTTAACAAACAGATTTTATTTTTAGAGAGTATAATCAGATTTTTTACCGCCTTAGTTTTTATACCAGATCTGATATACGTCTAGGTGCTCATAACTTTCAAGAACCAGAGCTATTGCAGCTCTCGCCGTAGTTTTATTTCTTGAAGTTCAGATTGCACGCAGCTTTTCCGTGTGCTGATTCAGCTTAGGCGTGATCTATTTTTGATCTTTCAGTATGAGCTGGGTTTGAGCAAGTTCTGAGACTTGTCACCTATAATCAATTTAGGAGAGGTTTTTGAACTGTTCTTTTGGTTTTGAGAGGTTGAACCTGTGTTGGGGGTTGTTTTGGGTGGTAGGATGCCCTGAGTTCTGTTGGTGAGCCTTCACGACATGTTGGTAAAGTTTGGAACTTTCTAGCCACCGTCACCGTCATTGGTTGCCTCCATCTGCTGCCGTCAGGGTGTGGGTTTGTTTCGGCTAGTGTGTTTCGTTGAGGTATCTTTGTTAAATACCATGACTTATGGATGGAACGTGTGTTTACAACTTTCGTAGAGTCTGATTTGTGTGCTATGTAATTTTAATGCGGTGTGATGATTGCCCGTGCTTACAAGTTGATCATATGACTGCATTTTTATGTCATGGAACCGAGCATATGCATTCATATTGCATCTTGAGTTACTTAAATAGCTGTTGTTTTTGATGGTGCAGTGGAGTAAGCATGGAAGGGAAGAGGCTACTTGGGAAGTGGAAGCCAAGATGAGACAATAGTGGCCTCAACTGTTTGATTATTCAAATTTCTCCTCGTGATCTTTTTTCATCTAGATTTGTTTGATTTCGAGGACGAAAATAATTTCTTAGTGGAGGAGAATGTGAGGACCGATAATTATTTTGAGGTAATTAGTGATTAATAAGATTATATTAACAGAAATTTATATGGATTAATCTTCTTAGAGAGTTAATCGGGTTAGTAGGAATCAGCCCAGGCATGAGCTGATATGAGATTGAACAAGCTGTTCTGGAAGTACTATGTAGTATAGCCTGTGCTGAGCTAGTGCGAACTGGTATTATTAGTGAGAGCTGGCAGGGTGGTTGCACTGAGATGGTATCAGGTTGAGTAGTGAGACGTAATCTGGATTCAGCTTTGGGTGTTGCACAGCGTTCTGAGCTGAGTAGTAAGATCAGGGGTGTTGTCTTGTGTTGTTTGGTGAAATCAGCTTAAGCGTTTAAGCTGAGGGCGTTGAACAGCTTATGTGAGAGCTGTTGGGGATATTCGGGTTGGATGTGAACTGAGTGGATGATCAGATTAGGCGAGAGCTGTTTGAAGCACTAGAGTTGAACCGCGAGCGAGAGATGATCTACGAGTGTGATCTGTCTGTGAGCATGATCTGTTTTTCTATGAGCGTGAGCTGTTGTGTTGTGCGTGCTGAGCTATATGCCTAAGCTGAATACAGTGTAGTTGTCTGAGCTGATATGAAAACAATGTAGCCAAGATATGAGGAACTTTAGTCGTATATATATGTGACCATTGACCAAGTGTTAACCATTTTCTACACCACTTATTACCTTATCTTCTTCTTCAGAGAGCATCAAACGGATATTTCCCAAAACCCTTGTTACTGTTCATTTGAACTGTAACTTCCCGATTTCTGGTGTTTGACGGATCAATTTTTAGCGTGAGTGCTAGCGTTGGAACCCTTCTTCAAGCTCTATAATTCCTTGCCACTTTGAAGGAAGTTTGTGATGGGATAGAGAAGTCGATTAGGAGCTTAAGCGTTCGATTTCTAGAATTTTCCAGTAAGTTGCACTTCAGTTTAGGTAACCGTGTTCTGCTAGTGCTGGTTTCATTTCTTAGTGTTAATAACTGAGCTGGAGTAACGTACTATGATTAGTCGTAGTCGTTCAGATTAGAGAGCTTCAGCCGTGATATGTTTAAGCTTTGCCCGAGCTGAATTTCTTGAGTGTTTTGTACAGATTAGCACCTCTCTTGTTGTTTTTGTTGATTTTCTCTCTGCCTTGAGCTGTTTCTTGTGAGCTGTACATCGAAAGTGGTGTGATCTGTTCTGGACGTGAGCTTTGTTGAGGTATTTTTGGTAAGTTAGTTGCAAGGTACGGAGGAACGAGTACTTTACAGCTTTGTTTAGTTAGAAATGTGTGATATGTGATTTACGTGCCTTGTGGTGATATAGATTGACATTATGTAATGGAATAGTTGTTTCATTGAGCATGGCATATCAACATGAGAGCATTGGACATGAATTCATGCATTCATATTGAGCCTGAATTCGATTGATTGATATCTTATGCATGGATTCGATCTTATTTTCCTCCTGATTTGGATGTTGTTGATTGAGAGACTCTCGTGGAGTCGTGCTGATCGGTGCACTCAAGATTGAGTGCAACTGAGTACGCACTGGGACTTGTCGCTGACCCCTCTTTTGTTGTGACCTGCTAGAGCGCTGTTGATTGACTTTCCATCGAGCATGCCCGGGTAGCGCCAGAATCCTCTTGATTTGGATGTTTTTGATAGGGAGACTCTCTTGGAGTGGTGATCATCGGCGCACTCATGACTGAGTTCAACTAAGGATGCACCAGGACTTGTCGTCGTCCCTTTTTTGTTGTGACCTGCTAGAGCGCTGACGATTGAATTTCCATCGAGCATAGCCAGGTAGCACCCAAATTCTCCATATTTGGATGTTGTTGATTGAGAGACTCTCATGGAGTGTTGTTGATTGGCGCACTCATGATTGAGTGCAACTGAGGACGAACCTAGACTTGTCACCGGCCCATCTTTTGCTGTGACATGCTAGAGAACTGGCGATTGAATTTCCACCGAGCCTGATCGGGTAGCACCCGAATCCTTGATGATGTGGTCGACTTCGTTGTCGTGATGGGTAATGGGGTAGCTCTTGAACCCATACGACGCTTTCACTTTGTGATTGAGATTTTGATGACCTCCTATGATTTTTGGTACCCTGACTCATTTGTACCTGAGCATGCATTGCATTACATGTTTCATATTTCTTTTATACGGGATTTTTGATTTATTATGTTCTCCGTATTTGAGGCCTAAACCTCTTTTTCATTCTCCTTTTGGGGTTTCTCTGGTCGTGTTGGTGACCATGCAGGTGTTTCAGGTAGATCCGTTGGGCCAAGTGGTGCTTACAGCAAGAGGAGTCCCTTAGGTGTCTATTATGTGAGACCTGAAATTGTAATATAAGATTAATTGTTGAATTAATCGGATTTTAGAGATTTCTGGTGGTTCAGATCTCTGTTTGAAGGTTTCGTTTGCATTTTCGGGTAGAAATCATCTTTAGAACAATTCTGGTTTTTTAGATTTTTTGTAGATTTCGAGTGAGAAATCTGTTTTTGAGGTCTGTTCGGTGTTTGCGTGAGATCTGTTCGAATTTCCTGGTGAAAGCTGGACGCTTGCTGTGCGGCGTGTTGTGTATTGTAGGTGAGATCTGATGCGCGCGGGAGAGAGAGCTGTTGAGCGTGCGATGCAATTGTTTTGTGAAGTCTGGATGCCGCGTGGGGAGGAGAGATCTGGTCGTAGAGTTTTGTGAAATCTGGTGCGCTAGTGTAGAGATCTGGTCGCAACGTGTTTTGGTTTAAGGTTCGAAACGCGGTCGTATAGATAAGTTTCTACGGCGTCGTTTAGTTAACGTTTGCGGGTGAGATCTGTTGTAGCATTGTCTCCAGATTCCTCCAGCGTTCTTGTGTAGCGTTAGCGCTTGGTTTAAACGACCAGATTTCTCCGTGTTGTTACACGACGTCGCTTAGGCAGCGAGCGTTAGTTTGTTGTCCAGATTTCACCGCGGTTTTTGTAGCGAGCGTTGTGTTTGGTTTCCAGATTTCACCGTAGTGTGTAGCCTCGTTTTTTATTATGTTAGCGTGTTTCCAGCTTTCAGCATTATGGGTTGTAGAAATCAGATTTCACCGTGTTTTAGCGCATGTGTAACGACCGGACTTTTCTAAAAAGGAATTTAGAAATTTGGGGTTCGAATTGAAAGACCTAAAAATTTCAATTCTATATAAACATAAAAGTCGTTACTAAATTCTGGACTAAATTGTTAATAAACACAATTCGTTGCTGCTGAAATGCGGAACAATTGAAACAATGAAGTTAGCGGAAGTAAAATCAGCTGATAAACATTTTTTTCATAGCAAACGGAAGAAATCAGCAGGAAGGGTATATAAAACATGGAACTAAATCCTCTGCTGATCTTATAACATACGCTGAACAGATATACCAGCTGATGAAAATACACGTAAACTTGCATATATCTTTACACCAAATGTTCATACAGATTTCTACAAAATGAGAAACTAGAAACCTGCTGACATACAAAACCAAACCAAAGTTCTGTACATCAAAATCAAAAGCTGAAAAGAAACAATGGAAGATGTCCACGATAAACACATCCTCCCTTTCTGATCATCTCCCTCCAGCTCCTACTGCTGATTACCTGCAATCAATGAAAACTAGTGAGCCGAAGGCTCAGCAGGTAAATCTGGAATAGAAAAATCATGCAATAGAACTGAAAACTGGAAGCTGAATACATCACTGAAATCTGCTTACGCTTTTGGAATGAACAAGAGCAATAATATATAACTGAGAATTCTGAAAGCATAAAACATAATCAAATTCTGAAAACATTTTCTTTAACAGGTTGATTTGTTTGATGCATCTGGTATTCGGGTGTTGTATCACGGCGAGTGGCTCAATACCACACTGTGAACACACCCCTTGGCCACTGTTGTTGCAGATTCTTGGAGCTGTGCTTGAGTTCCTTAGCTCCCTTGTTGGTTGTGCCTTCCGTTGTTATCCGGTGTCTCATGCATAGCATCTGCATTTTATCTTATGCATTCTTTTAGCTTTATCTATTGCTCTCCGTACTGGGGTTTGATCCCATGCCCCTCTGGGTCTTGGTTTGTTTCCTTGTTTGTGTTGTTTTCAGGGAACCCAGGTTTTACAGCTGTTCGTGGTTTTAACCCAGCTGGTGGTGCCCCAGGAGGTGGTAAGCGTGTCCCAGTTGCATATAGATACTTATATATTTATGTATCAGTTATCCAGGGGGATGCCCTGCGCTTCGTTATTTGTATCCCGTGGTTGGAGTCTGATACATGTGGATGTTGTTGTTGTATGTTATACTGTTAGTTGTTTTTCTGTACTGGGATATATTTTGAGTATCGTTCTATTTTCAATTATATTGTTTTAAACCGTCAGGCCAAAAGCGAAAATTTTACCCGATTTTTTATAGCTTCCGCATGTGTTTATGTGATTTTACTCTGTTTAGAGCACGGGGCCTGACAGACTGCTTCATCTTCCTGTTTTCTTCCCTCTATAATTTCTCTGTTTTTTTTTATTTTACACCAGCATCATCGATTTCTTCAAATATTCTCCCTTAAATAGCCTTTGTTCAAATTCAATCCGTTGGACACAAATTTTCTTCCCGTTGAAAGATGTTCTGTAAAGTACCGACATGATTGTCCTTGTGTCCTTTCTTTTGCAGGCCTTTGTCTTCTTCTGAATAAGCTTTTGAACTTTGATCAGCTTCTGCTTGCGTCTCTTCTGTTCACATCTTAATATGCTAAGCACTTGACTTCTAAGTTCCAGTAAATCTTCATATATGTTGTCAATTGCTTCACCTTTCTCTTCTTATCACGTCTTATTCAGCTTCTGCTTTGATTCAGCTTTTGCTTCGATTCAGCATTTGCTTAGATTCAGCTTCTGCTTGTATCTTTTCTTCATTGCTGATCGACATCTGATATGGCTTGTCTTTACTGCTGAACATACTTCTGTTCACTGCTGAATAACTGTAGCTCACTGCTGAACATACTGTAGCTCACTGCTGAATCTACTGTAGCTCACAGCTGAATCGTTCTCTTCAGTTCATAGCCGGATAACTGTTCTTTGTTCAACTGCTGATTCTGCTGACGTCAAGGTTGCTGATCCACCTGTTGTATCAACTGCTGATCCTGACTTCTTATTGCTCCATCTGGTCCATATTTCCCTTAGCGCTCCAGATGGTCGATGTTATTTTCTTCTTATCTTTTGATCAACATCTGTTTTCAACTTCTGATTAGCTGCTCGTCTTGTCTTCAACAACTGATCAGACATCACATCTTCGCATGAGACCTTTCCCTCCGAAACGTGGCTTTGATCTAGCAGGTGGTGCCCCAGTTGGTGGATAGAGTATCCCAGTTAGCGTATAGCATAATATGTACTAGTGCTGTCAGTCGGGGAATGCCCTTTGCTTTAGTTTCTGTTCAGCTGTTGTATTGTTTCTAGTACTTGTAATTGTTGTACTGTCGTATTTCATCATGTAAACTGATATTATTTTAAGTATTGTGCTATTTTAAATAATCTGTTTTAAACTGTCAGGCCAAGCGAAAATTTTAAGCCACTTTTTATTGCTTCCGCTATGCTTCTGCGTGGTTTATCTCTGAGTTGTGCACGAGGCCTGACAATAATCTTATCGGTCACCACCGTAGTATCCTCTGAAGCTTGATCCACTGTCATTACGTAAGCCCTACTGGTGATGAGTTGCTGTTTCTATGGGCAATATCTGGATATGTGGCCGGATTTACCACATGCATAAAATACATTCTGCCCAAAACGACACTGGCCCGCATGATTCTTCTTACAAGTGGGACACGCTGGCCTATTCCCCGATTTAGGAACAGTAGAAATGGGTTGTGCAGCTATCGGTCCTTTCCCTTGAGACCCTTGCTGATTATTCGGTTTCTTAGATTGCCTATGGTCTTTTTGCTGGAAGGCTTGTCTTTTCAGCTGTCTCTCATCCTCTATTGCTTTCTAGTCCTGCTCTGCCCGTAAAGCTTTGTTAACAGCTGCTCTATAATCTACGGGTTCAGCAAGTCTAACATCATTCTTGATCATGGGCTTCAACCAATTAATAAAAAGTCGAAGCTTGACATCAGTATTGGTTCCGATCAAAGGAAAAAAATAACATCCCCTCTCAAATTTACGGATATAATCACGCATAGGTATCCCTCCTTGCTTAAGAGTTAGGAACTCATTCTGCAGCTCCTCCCGCCCATCCACATAAAGTACTGCTCAAATAATACCCTCTTAAATTCCTCCCAGGTGAGAATTTCCAAGTCTACAGTTAACTTGGCTCCTTCCCACCATATCATAGCATCTCCTCTCAGCATGTAAATCGCACACCGAGGTCTCTCCATTTCTGTCAGGTGTAGATATTCAAAAATCACCTCCAATGACTTGATCCATCTTTCAGCTATAGGTGAGAATTTCCAAGTCTACAGTTAACTTGGCTCCTTCCCACCATATCATAGCATCTCCTCTCAGCATGTAAATCGCACACCGAGGTCTCTCCATTTCTGTCAGGTGTAGATATTCAAAAATCACCTCCAATGACTTGATCCATCTTTCAGCTATAAGAGGATCAATAGAACCAGCAAATTCCTGAGGTCTCTGTCTTCTGAACCTCTCCTGCGGATCTTCCCTGCCAACCATCCTTCCTGATGATTGACCATTCCCTTGAGTTTGGTCAACCAAGCGTTCTAAGAGTTGAGCCATACTATTCAAGACAGGGTTCATCCCTTCTGATTCACTATCTCCTTCTATATGGCCTCTTCTTCCTCTACCTCATCCTGCCATATCTGTAAGGGTAGTCCAAATCTACCACAATTCTATTATGAGAGATTACTTTATGCTAGAATATGAAATAAAACTCACAAAATTTTTTTCTTTGAAGCGGCTGGTGAGAGCTGCTCGAACTGGAAGTGTGTTTATGTCAAGGACCATGCTCTGATACAAACTGTAGCGACCCAACTTTTATTAAGGAAATTTCAGAAGTTTTGCGGTTCAAATTGAAAGGCGTAAAAATTTCAATCTTACATGACATAAAAGTCGTTACTAAATTCTGGACTAAAATGAAAATAAACGCATCTCATAAACGCGGAAATGTAAGCAAAGCTGAGTAATAACATATGCGGAACTGGTAAAAATCTGACAGGTATTCAAATCAAACGGTATGCAATAACAAACCAGAAGTCTGAACAGAATTCTTCAAAACAAGAAACTAGAAATCTGTTATTTTACAAAACTAAAACTAAAGTTCTGTACAGCAAAATCTGAAACTGTGAGAACAACGGAACTGGTGTCCACGATAAACACATCATTCCGTTCAACTCAACACCATCCAGCTCCCTAAAGCTCATTACCTGCACTAAATGAAAACTAGTGAGCCTAGGGGCTCAGCAGGTAAAATCTGGTATATATCGAAAGCACTTAACACAAGCAAACGATATTTGATACATAAACTGGAATCTGAATAGATTAATATGAATAACCGAAACAGCATGAACTAAGAAATCTGAATGAACTGAAAGCATAAGCATAAACGTTCTGAAATCATTTTCTTTACTTCTAATTAAAGAAGCATCTTTAAACTTTCTACGGAGCTGTGATTAGAATCACACTTATGCTCCTCTTCATTTTCTGGAATTATGACAGGGACACTTGCATAGTTGGTCCTTTCGTTTGATCAAACTAGCATCTGATATCAGGGGACTGGGATAAATCCCATCTATGTGAAGGGTATACAGATCCGTCAATCCGTAATCCTGATCCTTTCTATTTGAAGGGGCACACTGGTTCGTCAACAGGCACTCACCCTTCCTCTGGGGACCGTCTTGTTGGGTGGCCACGGCGGATCCGGATCACGCCTCCCGGCGAGGCAGCGGAAGAACAAAAACAATGGCCGGGAGATGATCAATACAATAAAACAAACACAAATCTATGACATTCATAGGGCGTTTAAGATTGCTACCTTGCTGGCAACTCGTGCCTGGCTCCGACCAGTTTCTCGAGGAAACCGGCACTTCACGGTAGGAGGCGGTAGATAACGTCAATCAGGTCCACGACCGGAGCCGGGATTCCTTCGTCAGCCTGCACTAGAAGGCCTGACGAGATCGGCACGGACGGATTATCCTCGTCAAGATTGGCCGGAAAAAATTTTCCGGCGAAGAGAGGCGGCGGCGGCGGCGCACGGCGGCGGCGGCGCACGGCGGCGGCGGCTTTTGAGGAGAGGAAGGGGAGGCGCTTGATGCTTAGGGTTAGGGTTAATGTTGTGTATCAAGTGTATGATTAAGTCTAATCAAGTCTATATTAAATAAAGTAATAGGATTGGACCGGCCCAACGGGCCCGGGTCCAACGGAGGAACATTCGGTTCATCCCTATCACCGTGACTTCACCGTAACTCCGATCGCCGATCAGATCGGACCGATCGACTCAGTTTCCGAAACGGACACTATGATCTGAAAAACCATTTTTCAGAACCCCAGCGCAAAATGACCGTTTTGCCCCTCAACATCGCGAAATCACGATTTGACCCCTGTTGACTTTTAGGAAGTCGCACTCCCAAAATCCTCTTCTCATGCTCAACACATTGAGCTCAATATCCATGCGGGAATCTCGAATCCAGTACTTGTGTGACCCTCAATGGTTCAGGGATACAGCTAGCCGTGGGCCCACAACCATTGCGGCTCCGGAATCACAATTCCGGACTTGCCCAACGGATCATGGTAAGAGCGTCTAGCAACATCGCCCCATGATCCCCTAGGTATCACTGATAGTGCCTGCAAGAACCATTTGGTCGTGGTTAGCGTACAGTACGGTCCTTTCAATCCATATATCCCGATCAGATCAACGACCATTGGTAAATCGAGAGTCGCTATAGATCCGATAGCTATGCGTACATCTTGGAGATCGAATAGTGACATCGCGAGTGCAACAAGGTAAACACATTTACCTAAAACACTTCTAGTACTCTGGCCAGAGATTTAAACACTATTATCCCCTCAGATAGCATAAGTTATCCACGCATGTCTGTGAGCGGTGAATCCTCGACAACGATACATCGACTCCTACATGCATCGGGATCTCACCCAATCTCGCCGCCTAATGACCCCAAGTGAGTCGGCAAACGAGTCAAGTGAGACGCCTATCATGTAGAGTCGGCAAACGAGTCGTGAGGACTAATCAGTACAACCAAGACCTCAGACTTATTCACTCGACAAATGGTAACCACTTGGAAAGTCCGAACGAGGGTAGTTCGATAGATCACCAGTGTTAGAGTAGATGCCCAACTATCCAACTTGTGGCGTGTGGGTTTATAGACTCTTGTATATGACAATCTTTATATATGATATTCGCATTTTGTTTATATGGCATTCTTTACTTTCATTGTGTGTATGATGATTTACAATTACGTTGAGTAAATACCTAGAATACACTAAAGTGTATGTTAGATGTGATAGTGGGTATGACGGCTATCATGAAACACATCTAATAGTCACTATGGCTCGCAGACATGCGTGGATATCCTATGCTATCTGAGGGGATAATAGTGTATAAATCTCTGGCCAAAGTACTAGAAGTGTTTTAGGTAAATGTGTTTACCTAGTTACACTCGTGATGTCACTATTCGATCTCCAAGATGTATGCATAGCTATCGGATCTATAGCGACTCTCGATTTACCAATGGTCGTTGATCTGATCGGGATATATGGATTGAAAGGACCGTACTGTACTCTAACCACGACCAACTGGTTCTTGCAGGCACTATCAGTGATACCTAGGGGATCATGGGGCGATGTTGCTAGACGCTCTTACCATGATCCGATGGGCAAGTCCGGAATTGTGATTCCGTAGCCACAATGGTTGGGGGCCCACGGCTAGCTGTATCCCTGAACCATTGAGGGTCACACAAGTACTGGATTCCAGATTCCCGCACGGATACTGAGCTCAATGTGTTGAGCATGAGAAGAGGATTTTGGGGAGTGCGACTTCCTAAAAAGTCAACAGAGGTCAAATCGTGATTTGCCGATGTTGAGGGGCAAAACGGTCATTTTGCACTGGGGTTCTGAAAAATGGTTTTTCAGATTATAGTATTCAGTTTTGGAAACTGAATCGATCGGTCCGATCTGATCGGCGATCGGAGTTACGATGAAGTCACAGTGGTGGGGATGAACCGAATGTTCACCCGTTGGTCTCGGGCCCGTTGGGCCGGTACAATCCTACCACAAGTCTATTTAATTAGACTAGACTTCATTAACTAAAACACTAGATGATCAAACCCTAACCCTAGAGCACTAAACACGCCGCCTTCACCCCTCTCAAATAGCCGCCGCCGGCCGCCGCCCCACGCCGCCGCCGTCGCCGCCCTCTTCGCCGGAAATTCGTTCCGGCCAATTCGACGAGGAGAATCCGTCCGTGCAGATCTCGTCAGTTCTTCTAGTGCAGGCTGACGAAGGAATCTCGTCTCCGGTCGTGGACCTGATTGGCGTTATCTACCGCAGTCTACCGTGAAGTGCCGTTTTCTTTACGAAATCGGTCGGAGCGAGGCACGAGTGGCCAGCAAGGTAGTGATCTTGAACGCCCTATGAATGTCATGGTTTGTTAATTTTATCGTATTGATCGTCTCCCGGCACCTGTTTTTATGTTCTTCCGCTACCTCACCGAAAGGCGTGATCCGGATCCCACAGTGATATCAGAGCCAAGGCTTTCCGATCCGATCAATACTTTATGCCTTATTGTATCTAACATCTTGTTTTTTAGAATCGAAACGAAAAACGGAATCGAAATTCCGGAGAAATCGCCGCCGCACATGGCGGCGCTGTTGGGGATCCGGATCCGCCCCCCGGTCAGGCAGCGGAAGAACAAAAATTAGAACCGGG
>KQ995384.1:22470-46984 GCA_001598015.1 Dorcoceras hygrometricum
GGTTTTTCAGATCATAGTGTTCAGTTTTGGAAACTGAATCGATCGGTCCGATCTGATCGGCGATCGGAGTTACGATGAAGTCTCGGTGGTGGAGATGAACTGAATGTTCATCCGTTGGACCCGAGCCCGTTGGGCCGGTCCAAGTCCAACACTTAAGTCTATTTAATTAGACTTAAACCTAGACTTAAGGAACAAATCAACACTCTAACCCAAAACCTAGGAGCAAGTATCCGCACCCCTTCTCTTCAATAGCCGCCGCCGCCGCTTCGCCGGAAAATATTTTCGAGCCAATTCGACGAGGAGAATCCGTTCGTGCAGATCTCGTCAGTCCTTCTAGTGCAGGCTGACGAAGGAGTCTCGTTTCTAGTCATGGACCGGATTGACGGATCTACCGCCACCTACCGAGAAGAGCCGGGTTCTTGTAATTCCGGTTGGAGCCAGGCACAAGTGCCAGCAAGGTAGTCACCTAAACATCCTATGAATGTCGTAGTATGTAGTTTATTTTAATAGTATTGATCGCCTCCCGGACATGATTTTTCTGTTCTTCCGCTGCCTCGCCGGGGGGCGTGATCCGGATCCCAACAACCTCGTCTGTCGAGCTAACACGATTGCGCGAGATCTGTGTGTACGCCAAGATCTCTAGGTTTGGCAAGGCTAAATCTTAGTTAAAAATGGAAGAGATTCAATAACTTGAATCCTCAATTACTTCTCTGAATATATGAGAATTTTCAAGTAGCACAGAATCTGTTTTCAAATGTCACAGCATGATGCTTTTCGAAATATGTCTTCCTAAAAATCGTTTTATTTTCAAAATAAATATACCCCGTGCTGAGTTGAGGGAATCTGTTTTTCAAATCTCACAGCATGCTGCTTTTCAAAAATATGTCTTCCTAAAAATCGTTTTATTTTCAAAATAAATATACCCCGTGCTGAGTTGAGGGGGAGTCTTGGTTTAAATTTTGAAGGGAATACAAGATTTCGTAACCCTTTTTGATTCCCACAAAAAGGGGGAGAATATTTCAAACCATAAACATTCGTGCATATGTTTATTCAGGTTTCATGTAATCAAAAAGGGGGAGAATGTTGGATCTGTGTCTAAAGATCAGAATCTGTATTTTAAAATACACAAAATCTGCTGATTATTTACTAATAGTTTAATTGAGATGTGCAGGTCTGACATAGAGACGAATCAGCTGAGCAGCAGTGAGCTGAACCAGATCTGATACTGTAGTTGAACCAGATCCAATACTGCAGCTGAACCAGATCTGATAAGAATCTGATACTGTAGCAGACCAAGATCATTGAAGATGAAGACTGTACAGTTAGCTTAGCTGAGTGGCGAAGTACAAAATAGCAAAACGTGATTTCGAAGGCTTAAACGAATAATTTGGCCAAAAAGCAGCTTATGTCACGACGTAGTGGTGATTTTTACTCGTTGGAGCGTTTCGGAGGGGGTAGCACTGACAAGATCTGAGTAGTGCGCTTAACCAGTCAAAGCTGACCAGATCTGAGTAGTACGCATAACCAGTCAAAGCTGAACCAGATCTGAGTAGAGAGCAGCGGTAGCAGACTGTAATCAAGGCTGAGATGAAGACGTATAGTGTACAGTAAGAAGAACTGTAATGACGAAGAGAAGAATCAGATCAGAACATATCAGAAAAGAAGCAACAAGATCAGAGCAAAGATTAAGCAGAGGCTATCAGATTAACGAGCAAAGAAATTTGAACTTGAAGCGTATGCGAAGACTGATTATTGAAGTTCAAATTGATTTGCTTCGTCCTGTCTACATCAGGTACAGTGCTCACATGCTAAAGGTCAATAAAGCCTGCAGAAGCATTAAACACAAAGTACACAAGGTACAACTTGTCAGAAGACTTTTACAATGGGAAGAAAACTTGTGTCCAACTGATCAAATCTAGAAAGCTGATATTTATATGAAGAAGACGATGAGCAGCAGAAGCAAGTGCGTACGTGAGAAAAATAAACGCGAGCCAAAAAAATAAATACAAGTGTAGCAAGGTACATAAGAAAGAGGGAAGAAAAACAGAGTACTTAACTTTCGTAGAGCAACTTCCCGAGTGTGTGAGAAACAAAGAAACAGAGAGCTTACACTGTACACTCTCTCACACAGATTCACTCGCACTTTTTGAGAGTTGAGCTGATTAGTTTAGCGAGTGAATCACAAACACAAAACACAATCACAATAGTCTTTTAACAGAGACGTTAAACAAGTTCTTGTTTAGTTAGACACACAGCTTCGAGCTGGTGTGCATTTGTTGAGGCTAGGAGTTCTCGCAGCTGAGGGCTGTTCGATCGGGTCTGTACACGAGGTGTAAGATAAAATCTTTTAGTGGAACATTCCTGAAAGGGAAGAAGGGGAGATTTGGGATTTAAGATCCGAACTTTCATAAACAAATCAGTGTTTGTTTACTTACAGCTTTACGCGTTAACAACATTCTGTATAGCATATTTCATGAAATCTGTTGATTGAGCTTTTGGTTTTCAGAGACTAGTTCGGGTTGTTTTCCGCATGATTTTAATCATATCCGATCTATTTCTCGGTGCACAATCTTTCAAGAACAATGAGCTATTGCAGCTAAGTTTTTAACAGAACAGATCACGTCTGATCTGTACCAGATCTGAGCACCGCTCAGATCTCGAACCAGCTTAAAGGTGATTTCCCCTGCATAAACCGTGCTGTTTTTCAAATAAATTTTAAATAGGCATGGCTTTTGTTGTCCATTTGATCCTAACAAGTGGTATCAGAGCAATGTTGTTCTTGAAAGTGTATTTTAAATCAAAAATTTTTAAGGTTTTAAAATGTTTACAGCTCTGATTGTTTTTTCAAATCTGTTTTTATCTTGCGAAAGCTCTCTGTGCTATAAAATCATTTTAAGAGTTTTTAAAACTCATTTTATAAATATAGGGGAGTAATGTTCATTGAATTGCAGAGCAGTTTCTTGATAGGAATGTGCAGCGATATCTCGTCTGTCGAGCTGACGCGATTGCGTGAGATCTATGTGTACGCCAAGATCTCTAGGTTTGGCAAGGCTAAATCTTAGAGAAAAATGGAAGAGATTCTGTAAATTGAATCCTCAATTTCTCCTCTGGTCTTAATATATGAGAATTTTCAAGTAGCACTGAATCTGTTTTTCAAATCTCACAGCATGCTGCTTTTCGAAATATGTCTTCCTAAAAATAGTTTTCTTTTCAAAATAAATATACCCCGTGCTGCGTTGAGGGGAATTCTTGGTTTAAATCTTGAAGGAAAGACAAGATTTCGTAACCCTTTTTGATTCACACAAAAAGGGGGAGAAATATTTCAAACCATAAACATTCGTGCATATGTTTATTCAGGTTTTGTGTAAATCAAAAAGGGTGAGATTGTTGGATCTGTGTCTACATATCAGAATCTGTATTTTGAAATACACAAAACTTGCTGATTATTTACTAACAGTTTAATTGAGATGTGCAGGTATTATATAGAGACGAATCAGCTGAGCAGCAGTGAGCTGAACCAGATCTGATACTGTAGTTGAACCAGATGAAATCCAATACTGCAGCTGAACCAGATCTGATGAGAATCCGATACTGTAGCAGACCAAGATCATCGAAGATGAAGACTGTACAGTTAGCTTAGCTGAGTGGCGAAGTACAGAATAGCAAAGCGTGATTTCGGAGGCCTAAACGCAGGAATTTGGCCAAAAAGCGGCTTATGTCATGACGTAGTGGTGAGTCTTACTCATTGGACAGTTTCGGATGGGGTAGCACTGACAAGATCTGAGTAGTGCGCTTAACCAGTCAAAGCTGACCAGATCTGATTAGTGCGCATAACCAGTCAAAGCTGAACCAGATCGTTGGATCTGTTTCTACATATCAGAATCTGTATTTTTGAAATACACAAAACTTGCTGATTATTTACTAACAGTTTAATTGAGATGTGCAGGTATTATATAGAGACGAATCAGCTGAGCAGCAGTGAGCTGAACCAGATCTGATACTGTAGCTGAACCAGATCTGATACTGTAGTTGAACCAGATGAAATCCAATACTGCAGCTGAACCAGATCTGATGAGAATCCGATACTGTAGCAGACCAAGATCGTCGAAGATGAAGACTGTACAGTTAGCTTAGCTGAGTGGCGAAGTACAGAATAGCAAAGCGTGATTTCGGAGGCCTAAACGCAGGAATTTGGCCAATAAGCGGCTTATGTCATGACGTAGTGGTGAGTCTTACTCATTGGACAGTTTCGGATGGGGTAGCACTTACAAGATCTGAGTAGTGCGCTTAACCAGTCAAAGCTGACCAGATCTGATTAGTGCGCATAACCAGTCAAAGCTGAACCAGATCTGAGTAGAGAGCAGCGGTAGCAGACTGTAATCAAGGCTGAGATGAAGACGTAGAGTGTACAGTAAGAAGAGCTGTAATGACGAAGAGAAGAATCAGATCAGAACATATCAGAAAGGAAGCAACAAGATCAGAGCAAAGATTAAGCAGAGGCTATCAGATTAACGAGCAAAGCAATTTGAACTTGAAGCGTATGCGAAGACTAATTATTGAGGTTCAAATTGATTTGCTTCGTCCTGTCTACATCAGGTACAGTGCTCACATGCTAAAGGTCAATAAAGCCTGCAGAAGCATTAAACACAAAGGACACAAGGTACAACTTGTCAGAAGACTTTTACAACAGGAAGAAAACTTGTGTCCAACTGATCAAATCTAGAAAGTTGATATTTATATGAAGAAGACGCTGAGCAGCACAAGCAAGTGCGTACGCGAGAAAAATAGACGCGAGCCAAAAAAAGAAATAAAAGTGCAGCAAGGTACATAAGAAAGAGGGAAGAAAAACAGAGTACTTAGCAAAAGAAATAAAAGTGCAGCAAGGTACATAAGAAAGAGGGAAGAAAATAGAGTACTTAGCTTTCGTAGAGAAACTTCCCGAATGTGTGAGAAACAAAGAAACAGAGAGCTTATACTGTACATTCTCACACACAGATTCACTCGCACTTTTCGAGAGTTGATCTGATTAGTTTAGCGAGTGAATCACAAACACAAAACACAATCATAGTAGTCTTTGAACAGAGACGTTAAACAAGTTCTTGTTTAGTTAGACACATAGCTGCGAGCTGGTGTGCATTTGTTGAGGCTAGGAGTTCTCGCAGCTGAGGGCTGTTGGATCGGGTCTGTAAACGAGGTGTAAGATCAAATCTTATAGTGGAACCTTCCTGAAAGGGAAGAAGAGGTGATGTAGGATTTAAAATCCGAACTTCCATAAAAAAATCAGTGTTTGTTTACTTACAGCTTTACGCGTTAACAGCATTCTGCATAGCATATTTCGTGAAATCTGTTGATTGAGATTTCGGTTTTCAGAGACCAGTTCGGGTTGTTTTCCGCATGATTTTAATTATATCCGATCTGTTTCTCGGTGTACAATCTTTCAAGAACAACGAGCTATTGCAGCTCAGTTTTTAACAGACCAGATCTGAGCGGCTCAGATCTGGAACCAGCTTAAAGGTGATCTGGACTCGGTGGGTTCTTGGGATGCTCCTCTGCCATATATGAAGCTGAATTGGTGGAATTCTTTCTCAACGCTTCAGTGAGGGATGATAAAGTGGTTAGTGCCATTCAGGTCAAGTCAGTTGAGATTTCTGAGGAGATATTCGCTGGAACTTTTGAGTTGTCAACAGAGGGGTTGACATATATGCATGACGTGCCGAAGGATCTGGTATTTGATTCTAGGAGTGCGTTCTCTACCGATGGTCAACAGCTCAAGACCTCTTGCAATAATAGGGAGATGAAGTTTGATTTTCGGCTGTTGAATGACATCCTGGCTAAGACCGTGACAGTCAAAGCTGGTTCTTTTGATGCGCTTACCCATTAGAGGTTTCTGATGATGTCTGCTATCCATGGTGGAGTTAAGATCAATTAGGGCAGACTGTTGTTCAAAATCTTTAAGGACATGGTGACTCCTGCTTTGAATCAAGCCCAAGAGTTTGCAGTGCAGATCTGTATTCTTTTGAAGGGGGCACAGACCTGGAATTGGTTGAATCGAAGGAATTCCCGCCTCTCAAAATCCTTACTGCCAAGACTGTTGTCACATACGTTGCCACGAACAAGAATATTACTGTTGAAGAGGTGGTGGATGAGCCTGTGGCAAAAGTTGTGAAGAAGAAAGCAGTGACTAAGAGGAGACCTGCTCCTACTGCTGATGAACCTATCGCTAAGAAGAAGAGGACAACTGTGGGGAGAGCTGCTCTCGCAGATAAGGACTTGGCGATGGTCCCAATGGTACAAAATCCGGAGCCCATATCTGTTGTACCAGCTGTGACCCTCGCGCTCCAAGACGCCGCGCACCAAAAAGGAAATTGGTGTTGCAAGAAGGTTCTGATGATGAAATTGTTGATAATATTATTCATCAGGTGATTGCGGAGACAGCTGAGATTGAGACAGGGGAACCAGATTCTGAGGAAACAGTGGTGATGAAGACAGCTGGAACAGATCCTGCTGTGATGGAGAGCAGGATAGATGTTTCAGCTATCACTAATGAGGGAGAAGGACATCTGGTTGAGACGGAGTGTGAGAAGGAGGAGGGAATGAGCCTTGAGAATATTATCGACTCTACAGACACAGAGCCCTTGAGCAAGGTTCTGGAGCTGACCGCTATGACATCTACGTCTGATGAGGATTCGTTATCTATTGATGATCTTCTGGCACATATTCCAGAAGATATGATGTTACCATCCACTACTGCTGCAGAGCCTACACGGATTAAATTTGGACTTGATATTGAGATCAAGGGAGTCCAGAAAGGAGACTGGTACAAGGCCAGTCTTCCTCGAATTGATGTAGATGACAAGGGGAAGCCGCCCCTTCAGAGCCAGATACAGTTAAAGGGCATCCGGCCCGAGAGATGTTTACTTTGATCTGTGCGGATATTGAGTTCCTTGTACAGTTGCGGCAAAGAGTTATAGAGGAAATTTTTTTATTCTTTTATTCTTTCAGTCTATGCCGATTGGCTGTTTTGGAATTAGTTAACAACATCGCCGCTAAGGAAGAACAGATGTTACAGTGGGCTGAAACAGATTCGTTACAGACAGCTGTTCAGAGGCGGATGTACATAATCGCTAAGTATAGGGAGATGTTGTTGAGAAAATTTTTGGAGGCACGGCGCAACACGCCCACAACAGCTATCGATCTTCAAGTATTAAAGTTGCTATCTGATGCTCATCGCATTTCTTTGACACAATTGTTGAAGCAGAAGCGAGAGCACAAGCTGGAATGGACACGGCCGAGTAACGCAAGGTTGTTCGAAGGAACAAATAGAGATCATGGTGCAGTTATTGCCAGATCCAATTCAAACATCAGGTCCATTTGCTGGATTATGACAATGTTTTTAATTGGAGGATCTTGGACAGTTGTAGAGGGATTTGATCGGTGGGTTCGCGAGCGCAAGGCACCCATCTCTCAAAAGTGGGAGCTGTTTCCTCCAAGGTTTTTTGTAGATACTCTTGCACCAATTTGCTTATTTATTGAGCCAGTTCAAGATTGTGGTTCTCAACCTCCCTTCATTAAGACTTGGGGCTGGGCTCGAGTTTGTACAGATATCATACAATTCTCTTTTTTTGGTCATCTACAGCCGGTTGGTACTTACAATCTGTGTACATATATAGTTCCAGTCGAACCCGTTTTCGATATAAGTGGCATTCTCGAGAAGAATTGTTAATAATGTTCAGCACTGTATATGAATTGTAGATTCTATCAAAGTGCTTTCTCCATATGCAAATCCGAATGCTTCCAGTTCTACTTCTTCCAGCTCAGCAGAATCAGACTTTTCTAGTTCTAGTTCCTCCACCTCTATTCCGATTGATTTTGTGAATGAAGAGACACATGTTGATCAGATTTCGATGCCTACTACTATTGTCTCTTCAAACGATTATACAAACGCGTTTGCACAGCTCAAAGCTTCAGTTGATCAAATTTCACTTGAGCAAGTACAATCCAGATTTCACTTGGAAAAACTCAAGGCTGACCTTTCTAAGCGAATCTCAAACCTTGAGACTGTGTTGACTACAATCAGGATCGGGCTGCTCTTATTCAGACAAATATTCTCCGCAAGGAGATGAAAGATCAAAAGGCTGCTCTATCTAAGGAATTCAAAGATCAACTGGCTGCTATTCGTAATGACATGCTTGAATTCCGTGTGGAGATAAAGGAAAATTATACTACCATTCGTGATCACCTTGCTAAATCATAGACTACATCAATAGAGGCCGTGATGACAAAAAGGGGGAAGTGGGTAGCAGCCGAGGTCCTCAGACTCTGCCTGATGATAGAAACAGACCTGGATCAGGATATAGTGGAAGAGGCAGAGGTAGCAGCAATGAACCTGTAACGCCCCAAAATCCTCGGGACCACAAGTTTTAATCCTTTTTAATTTTAAGGGCCATGTTGATATTTCCCGATCTCAGATTTCAGCTTTAAGTTTATTTTAAATTTTTCAAAAGGCTGATTTCAGATTTCAGACTTGAGACACGACGCGGAAGGTTTCCGAACAGATTTCGCCTCAAGCACAAGCTCGAGCAGATTTTAGATTTCGAAAATAAAATGTTTCAAAATTGAGCATATTGTCCTCTTCAAAATCCTATGGCAAATTTCAAATTTAAAACAGTAGATGAGAGCTTTTTACAAATCTTTCAAAAATGACAAATATTTGGTAGGACTCCCATGCCTACTTGAGTGTTTTCACCTAATGCCAATTATGCTCTTTTATATGATTGTTTACGTGAAGTTAGAGTTCACTTTCATTGTAAAGAAAATCTTTCATCTTCTTAAAACTCTTTGGAGCTTGTCGTGGTGCTTGAGGAGGAATTCTGCAGGAACCAGCTGCCTCCGTGTATCCAGTGTTAAGGCAAGTAAAAGCTGATCCTTGCTACACCATTTTAAAGCATATATTGTTTTTCCTCAGTTCTGTTTGCTTGCCTGTTTATGTTAAAGATACGGCAATGTTCAAGCATGTTTATGAAATGAAAGATCGGGTTCACTGGTGTTTTCTGTTTCAAAAGAATTCCAGCATATTTTAATGCAAATGTTAACGTGTTCTTAAAAATATTGAGCATCCAGATTCAAGTTCCTTGAATGATTATGAAGTTCTTCTTGGTGAATGGCGACGTCTGGCTTGACTCCAAGTAATCGGCGATGCTGGTCCAATCGAGATTTGGTTCCTGTTAGATATGAAGAGCTGGTATCTCGGGTGTCGTCGAGATATTGCAGCACAAAGATCATAGCCAAGTCGGTTTTCCTATGCTAGTAGTCAGATTCTACCTTCAAGTCTGAAATCCCATATCAAGTTTGCCTTACAGATGTTGAATCTGTTTCTCTCTTAAACACTGTTTCTACAGTCAAATCTGATTTTCCACATCAGTCATGCCATTTCGCTAGTCAAATCTATTTCCCTAAAGCTAGCTTATATCCTCTTTAGTGAAATCTGTTTTACCCGTTACCAGTAATGTTTCCGCGACCACAGCTGAATTCCTCGCTAGCAATAGTGCTTCTAAATTCCAATATGTTTTACGCTAACGATATTGTTCCTCACATATGTTTCAGCGTTAGCAATACCACTTCTACAGTCGAGTCTGTTTTTACAACTAGGATCTGTTATGTACTAGAGCACTATTTTGTTAGCCAAATCTGATCTTCACTTCCACGATAGGTCCCCGGTAGTCGAATCTGATGCTCAGTGAGATTTTAAATAGGAAATGAGTTTCAAAATGTAGAGAACCCCGATAAAGTTCAAATCTGTTTTCACAAAGATATGAGTTTAAAGAAGAAATGTTTAGTTTTAAAGGATTTATGGCGTAGATAACAGACGATCATAAAGGAAAGGTGAGCACCTATCAAGACAGTTGCCCCTTCATGAAGGAAGGGTGAGCAGTCGTCGATCGTGTCGGTTGCCCCTTCATATAGAGCTTCATGCCATAAAGACTGAATTCATAAGTAACTTGATCAAGTTCCTACGGACCTAAGGAGAGCTTCTAAGCCATAAATCACAAGAAAATAACAATGAGATCTGGGTTATGCCCCGAATCTGTTTTTACGAAAGATGTTCAAGTTTAAGCCTTCCTTTAAACTAAGTTATGTTCAGATATGAGATGTTTGCCTGCAATAAGTGAATTTGTTATTCTCATATTTTACTTGATAAGCCTCTAGGCTCATTAGCTTTTAAATGGTGCAGGTGAGACAGATCTGGGACAGTCGGGCGGCGGGAGCTGAACCAGCTGTGGTGATTGTGTTTATCAATGGCCAGCGATTCCGCGTCTTAGATGTTGTTGTTTTTGATCTTTTGACAAATCTGTATTAGATCCATTACAACAATATTGAATTCATATAGAATTCTAGTAGTTGTAATATCATACATTGAGACTTATATCGAATCTGTTATTCGAATGTGTTTCAGTTATTTATACTTCGAGCCACTTCGTGTTTGAGTTTCAGATTTTCTGTGTAAGAAATACAGCTTACACAATATCTCATTTCAGCCCTTCTTTTCTTTTGTTATTTAAATTATTCCAACTCAGTAGTTGTAATATCATTAGCATTGAGACTTATATCGAATCTGTTATTCGAATGTGTTTCAGTTATTTATACTTCGAGCCACTTCGTGTTTGCGTTTCAGATTTTCTGTGTAAGAAATACAGCTTACACAATATCTCATTTCAGCCCTTCTTTTCTTTTGTTATTTAAATTATTCCAACTCCGTTGATGCCCATGGGCGTGGGCGTCATAGAACCGTCCAGGAAAAGAGGTAGTGGATACAGAGGAGGAGGAAATACTGTTTCGAGAGGATTCAGATATTGGTTTGGAGAATAAAGCTGAGCAGATTTTGTTTCAGTTCTTGTACAAATCTTTTGTACTTAGCGTTTTCGTATTGAATATATAGCAGACTTGGAGCAATTTATTTTTGTCTCTCTTAAGTCAAAGGCTGCTAAGTTTTGTCATCACCAAAAATGGGGAAATTGTTAAGATAAAATTTATAAGTTTTGGTGATAACAAAAATAAGACTAAGAACTGAACATAAGACTAAGATCTGAAACTTAAGTAATCACGTTTTCAGTGGAAGTAAGAATTTCAGATCTGGATGTTATCGGGATGAGTTTATCATATCAGAGAAGAGCGGAGTGTATTTAACAGGTGTTTTTCAGATCTCAGTTATTCGGGTTGAGTATTTCAGATAAGAGTTTATCAAATATATCAGATTTGGGTATTCGGGTTATTTGAGTAATCGGGTCAGTTGTTTCAGTTTTGAGGAACAGAGTTTTTCAGATCTAGTTAGAGGGAAAACAATTTAATAGTTCTCAGAAATGGATTCAGATCAGAACAAGATATTTCAGATATTCAGTTATTTCGGGAATTCAGATTTGACATTATTTCTATTTAGACAGTTATACAGTTGCGAGAGAAAAGAAAAGCAAATCTTATATTTGAGAACAGATTTCAGACTTCAGTATCGAAACAAACTTGAGCTTCAGATTGTATCAGATATACATTTCAAAGGATCAACGATAGAGATTTCATGATATAAAGCCTGTTAGACAAAGTGGATGAAAGAGACTCAGTTCAGAGCTATTTGGATACTTTGCATGACGCAGGGTTGGTCTATTCGATGTTTACCTATTTTGGATATTAAAGTCAAATAATCTCTGACGACTTTAGACAGACCCTTGCATAGCATTAATGGAGCATTTAATGCGTTGATACGATGAAGATATGCAAACAAGGTTTGTGTCTACTGGCTCAATTAATGACCGTTGAAGATGGAAGAGTATATATAGCTCAAGAAATTCAAACGAGAAGCTCTCTCGAATCTCTGGTGACTCTGAAAATTTTGAAAAAGCTCTCGGCCATTGACAAGTTCTCTCGCACTCTGAGATTTCCACATCACAAAATACTTTGATCTCAGTTTTCATTATCTCTAAGAACACTCTAGTTCAGTTCTTTCAAAGATATAACCTTCGAGATATCTTCTGGTTTACCTTAGTAAACTGTTCTTGTTGCTCAAAGAACCAGAAGATTTACTGAACTCATTTTGTTTCGTGTCTATTGTAAAATCATATTTGAGTCTGTAACGAACTTAATGTGTGAAGCAGTTCGAAAAACTATTGTTTGTTTTCAGCAGTGTAATATGCGTGTATTTGGAGTTACTAGGAGTTCACGTTAAGTGAGGCTTGCTTGATCGGGTGTCTACAGGAGCTGTAAACATCAATTTCTTCTAGTGGAACCTTCCTGAAAAGGAAGAAGATGAGACGTAGGATTTCAGATCCGAACTTCCAGAAACAAATTCTGAACCCTATCTTTTATTTATTGCATCGTATTTACTGTTAACTGTTCACTATTTAATCGGTTCTTTCCGCACAAAATTTGTTAACCGAGAAAATAGATTTGGACTGAGAGCCTCAGATCTGGTCACTCAGATTTGAGTTAAGTGAGGCTTGTAAAAACAGTTTTAAGGTTTCGAAAAATAAAAAATCGAAGGAGTTCATTCAAACCCCCCCCCCCCTTCTGAACTCCTACACATTTTTTAAACACTTTTTCGATTGCATTGATCCTATCATCCCCGTTTGGACCTGCGTCACCATAACTCAATGATCTATCTCCTGCAATCCACCTTCACCATACAGACCGCATATAGTGACTTACCCGACCCCAACAACTCTACGGTCGCGCACATACGACAATCTAGGACATGTGCTGATCATAAAATTCGTAACTAATTCATTCCTTGATCAAATCACTCCCTGTTTGGATCCACGTGCTCCTAACTCAATGAACTAACTATCAGAATACCCTTGGACCAAACTCTAGCCCCATGAACCGTCCATGACCGATGCATAACAAGGAACGAATCAAATACGAGTTGAAAATCATGATACATGCATGGATCTCAAATACAAAACTTAGATCAAAGAAATTCACATAAAAATCATTCAACATAATTTTAAAAAATAGTATATTATTATTTAATAGTGAGAAAAAGAGATAATTGAGCATGTATTTATGAAGAACTATGTAGACTATGCATTACCAGGACGGCGGACTCGAGATAGGGACGCTTGAACCTTGAAACCACCAAGAAACAAAGAAAATTCGATGGAGGCTTGTGAAAAAGGGGATAGAGGCGTGAATGAGGGAGAGGGAGAGGGAGATTGTGATGAATCAGATTTTAGATTAGTGATTACTGAATTGATTTGGGATCAATCGAGTGAATCTTGAGGGTTTTGCGAAATGAATCTGATTCCAGTAGAATTCAGCAGTTGCGCGAGTTGATGAAGTCTGTTATCAGCTATTGGTGGCGTAGGAGTAACACGTTGTCGTTTCGTAGAACCAGACGTAGCGCTAATATGAGGAAATCAGTTGTAGCGCATTTCAGATTTCTACTGTAGCGAGTGAGTGATGCGTCGTCGTTTCGCTTTTCACTAGTTGCGTTTGAGAGGTATCTGCTAACAGCAAGTGCGCGGGCGCGAGATTTAATGAGAACGCGATGCGTGGTGGTCAACCTTTTTGTGTTGACTGCTGATATCGTAGAGCAAATCAGCAGATGCATTGCGGAGGATGTGTTTCTGTTGAGTGACCAGCCGTTGGTTTGAGTAACCAGTCGTGGGAGCATCGCGACGTCATTTTGATAAGTTGAAACGCAGCGTTTTGGTTTAACGATTTGTGTCTACTGTTGACAGCGAGTTCCTATAGCGGGTGCAAAACGCCGTCGTTTATATTAGTGGAGGCGAAGTCGTATTGGTTTCGCGCTAGAGATCGCTGTTGCGGGCGTTTAGTTCATCAGATATGATGACGTGTCCTTTAATTCATCGTTTGAGTAAATTAGCGCGACCAGCTGCAGGTTGTTTTGCAAGGAATCTGTTGTCAGCTTCTGGAGCGATGCGGTGTCGTTTTGATTAGTTGATGCGGCGTCGTTTTGATGTTCTTTTGAGAATACAACGTTTGATAGTTGCTGCTGGTTTCGTTGAGAGGAAGAGCTGATATCTGTTGTGAGCAACCGCTGGTATCTGTTGTAAGATACCTACTGTTTCGATGTCTGCTGAATTTGGTGAGCAGCAGCTGGTGGATTGAGAGATATATAAATAAGTGTTGATCGACACTTAGAATTATTCTGAACCCGATATTTTTATCTCCAACTTCAAACACTCGATTAGCTACTGTTCACCCTAACGTTTCTTCCCTAGATTTCGGTTGATTCCAGCCTTCGTTTTCGACGTGATGGTTGCTGCTGGTTTCGTTGAGAGGAAGAGCTGATATCTGTTGTGAGCAACCGCAGGTGTCTGTTGTAAGATACCTACTGTTTCGATGTCTGCTGATTTTGGTGAGCAGCAGCTGTTCGATTTGAGAGATATATAGACAAGTGTTGATCGACACTTAGAATTATTCTGAACCCCATATTTCTTATCTCCATTTGTAAACCCTCGTTAGCTACTGTTCATCGTAACCCAATTCCGCGGATTGCCGCCGCTTTCCGCCGTTGTTCTGAGTGATATTGGTGGCGATGAATTCCTTGTGACTTCCTCTTTCGATTGCTACCCTTTGGAGGCGGTAGATTGGCCTTGGAGAGGATCGCGAAGTATCAGTGTTGCTCGATTATCCTTGCCCAGTGGAACCCGAGATTTCCCCCAGCTCTTTTGAGCTTTTGGGTGAGTATCCTTTGTTGTTTTAAGTATTAGTTCAGCTGTTGATACCTACGTAGATGTATAGAACTAGAGATTAGTTCTAACCGTAGGTACTAAGCGGATTCGACTTAGTGTTGAACTGATTTATGCGAGGCTTTAGCAGATTTCAGCTTCTAGGAATCTTCTGCCGTGGTTGAGGAAACCCGCAGAGATCTGTTGCCTAGGCTGTGTAGTTTCCGCGCCCTGTCCTAAATCTGTTGAGGTAGAAATCAGCCGTTGAAGGTACGAATTGAGCGACCTTTGCAGCTTTGAGCTTGGACATGGCTATACTTCGTGTTATGAAATCTGTCTGCATTGATGGATGCATTTACGTGGAACAGACTGATGATTTATATGATTTTATGTTCTGTCTTCACGTACGAATTATTGTATGCATTGATATTGATTATTGATTGGCATTCATGCATACATATTGAGCCTGACAGATTGATTGATGATCTGATTGAGAGCCACGTTGTGACTAGGGCGATTGATGTGTGGTGCCTGAAAAGTCCGACGCTATCATTGGAGTGGTGATCGACTGTGTTGTCGTATCGAAATACCACCGAGCTGTGATGGGCTGACGGGCCTGGAATATCACGGACCGATGATTTCCCCTCGGTTGATTTTTACTGTGTGGGTATACAGGCTCGACCGATTTGATTTCCAGTTGATATGCTGGTCTAGCTATCCGATCCTTGATAGCCTTCATGCATTTCATAGCATTGAATTATAGCATGTTCCTGCGTTATTATGTATTTTGGGGATCGTTGATGATTGAGATTTGATGTTACCTGTTTTATATGAGTTTGAGTTAAGTCGTATTTTGAGTATTGATATTTTGAATGTATGTTTTTGAGTTCAGGCCCATTTTATTTCGAAAAATTTTTAAGTCCGATTTTACGCTTTCGTGATTATGTGCTTAATTGTGCTATAATCATTGTTTATTAGCACGGGGCCTGACAGAGAGAGGCTAGGGTTAATGAAAGTGTACCAAAAGACCCCTCTCAATAATTTAAGTTAGGAAATAAAATATTTTCCCTCCTTAATCCCCACTAATGAAAAAAATGCTAATTAAAACTCAAAACTTAGACTTTAAACCTCAAATTTTCGTAATATAAAATCTCCTAATTTTTTAAATATAGTAAAGCTCATTAAAGTAGTCCGTAAATGTCAAAAACGGGTTCCCCCAACTAATATACATAAAAATTCTTATTTTTCATAAATACTGCTTAAAAATATAAATTTTAACTCTTAAAAATATGAGGCTTAAAAATTTCAAATAAGCTTTCACCTCGGTCGTCCCAAGTCTCGTACACGCGTCCTGAACTCAAACAGGCTAAAAACGTGTCATGAACGTTATAAAGCATAAAATCATCACTTAATCACATAAAATGACACATAATTTTCTAAAAATAATTTTCCCCCTAGTCATGCACTCATTTCCACGTAATCAGGATTTCTGGGAGTTACAAAGACATGGGTGAAGCATCCTATATTTTGGGAATACGAATCTATAGAGATAGATCGAAAAGGATGCTCGGACTCACCTAAGCAACCTACATAGATATCATGCTTAAGAGTTTCTCTATGAAGAGTCCAAGAGAGGACACCTACCTATGTGCCACGGGATCACTCTATCAAAGTCTATGTGTGCAAAGACTGACGAGGAGCAGAGACTATGACACGTGTGCCACATGCCTTGACAATAGATAGTATTATGTATGGTATGATCTCGACTAGACCGGATGTCGAATATGCTCTGAGCGTCACGAGCCGCTACCAAGCCAACCCTGGTCAAATGCATTGGAAGGCTGTGAAAGATATTCTTAAATACTTACGAAGAACTAAGAATATGTTCATGGTCTATGGGGGTGGTGAACTGAAATTGGAAGGCTACACTGATTCTAGCTTCCAATGTGATGTGGATGACTCGAAGTCAACCTCTGGATTTGTATTCATGCTCAATGGTGATGCTGTCTCTTGGAAGAGTTCCAAGCAAGACACCATCGCGGATCAACCACTGAGGTTGAGTACATTGCAGCATCAGCTGCTGCTAAAGAGGCGGTTTGGATGAGAAATTTCATCCAAGAGTTGGGTGTAATTCCGGAAGGAGTTGGTCCAGTCTCGGTGTACTGTGACAACACGGGTGCCGTTACACAAGCAAATGAACTTAGGTCTCACTAAAGATCCAAACACATACTGTGGAAATACCACATAATACTGGATATTGTGGCTAGAGGTGACATAGTAGTCGAGAAAGTCGCTTCTGCAGACAACATTGCTGACCCACTTACGAAGCCCTTTCCAGGACCATTGTTTTAAAAACATCACGAAGCAATGGGACTACGTCTCAGTGACAACACGGGTGCCGTTACACAAGCAAATGAACTTAGGTCTCACTAAAGATCCAAACACATACTGTGGAAATACCACATAATACTGGATATTGTGGCTAGAGGTGACATAGTAGTCGAGAAGTCGCTTCTGCAGACAACATTGCTGACCCACTTACGAAGCCCTTTCCAGGACCATTGTTTTAAAAACATCACGAAGCAATGGGACTACGTCTCATGATTAGTTGGCTTTAGAGCAAGTGGGAGATTGTTAGAGTAGGTGTCCAACTAGCCAACTTGTGGCTTGTGGGTTCTTGTTGACTCTATGTAAAACGATCTTTATTTATGATATTCGCATATTTATGGCATTCTTTATCTTCATTATTATGATTACGTATTGTTGGATAAATATCTTGAATGCACTATAGTGTATGTTAGATGTGATAGTGGATTTGATGGCTATCATGAAACACATATAATAGTCATTGTGTGTTCTAAACAAGTTCATAGTCGATTGGGCCATCCAAAAGAGGATAAGGGCCGCTCGAGCTTGAGACTAGCATCTGCGATGCAAAGTACTACGTTCCATTAATAGGGAACAAAGTGATTTTCTGAGCATGCATATGGATAGTGACCTGGTGATCTTCGAACTACCCTCGCTTGGACTTTCCAAGTGGTTATCATTTATCGAGTGGATTAAGTCCAAGGTCTTGGTTGTACAGATTAGTCCTTAATACTCAAAACGTCATCGAGAATCTACATGATAGGTTCCTCACTTTTACCTGTTTACCGACTCCGTTGGGTCATCAGGTGGTGGGATTGGGTGAGGTCCCGATGCACGTAGGAGTTGATACTTCGTTGTCGAGGATTCACCGCTCGCCCTTGTGCGTGGATATCCTATGCTATCTGAGGAGATAATAGTGTGAAAAATCTCTGGCCATAGAACTATATGTGTTTTAGGTAAATGTGTTTACCTAATAGCACATGCAATGTCACTATTTGATCTCCAAGATGTATGCATGGCTATCGAATCTCTAACGACTCTCAATTTACCATTTGTCGTTGATTCGATCGGGATATTTGAGCTGAAAGGACCAGCGGCGCATTAGTCAATCCAAAAGACATCACCAATAATTCGTAATAGCCATAGCGAGTCCTGAACGCCGTCTTATGCACATCCGATTCTCTCACCTTCAGCTGATGGTAGCCAGAGCGAAAATTTATCTTGTAGAATATCGAAGATCCCTGCAACTGAGCAAAGAGATCCTCCACTCGAGTCAATGGGTACTTATTCTTGATAGTCACCGCGTTCAACTCTCGGTAATCGATGTAGAGTCGCATACTACCATCCTTATTCTTCACAAGAAGCACAGGCGCGCCCCACGGGGAAACACTAGGGAGAATGAATCCCTTTTCTAGCAGATCCTGAATCTGCTCCTTCAATTCTTTCATCTCGGTAGGAGCAAGACGATACGATGTCTTAGATATCGGCATCGTTTCTGACAGAAACTCAACAGAAAACTCCACCTCTCGCTCTGATGGAACTCCAGTGTTGAGTTAAGCGTGCAAGGGTGAGAACAGCACTGGGATGGGTGACCTCCTGGGAAGTTCTCGTACGTCAAGCTGCTGACGTTGCGCCTCTTGATCTGGTTAGCCATGTGAGCTGTAAAAGTGTGATGCCAGATCTTAACGGGTAATACTATCTCTGCTGGGGATAGGACCAGCGGTAGGGGAAGGGTAAGACTGATCTCTAAGGGAATTGAGACAGCACCAGCAGTTAGACACGCATCTCTCTTAGATTGAGTGAGGGTCTTCACACAAAGACAATAAACACACAAAGACAATAAACTTGTGAATTCTAGGAATTTCAATTTAGGAAATGAGTAAGTCCTAAATTGAAGTGGGTTCGTACAAAGTGTGATATAAATCAAAGCTTCTTGTGGATCTTCCTTCAATAAAAGAAGAGAAGATGTAGAAGGAGTTGTGTTAAGAGTATATGGTATGAGAGAAGTACTGGGATGGATATCCTTCTGGGAAGCTCTATTACATCAAGCTGCTGATGTTGCTCCGTTTGATTTGGTTATTCAGGTACGATGTAAAAGTCACGTCAGATCTGAACGGATAATAATATCTCTGTTGTGGATATGACCGACGGTCGGAAAAGGGTAAGACTGATCTCTAAGGGAATTGAGACAGCACCAGCAGTTAGACATGTACCTCCCCTGACTCATTGGCCTAACAGCCCAACCCAACGCACATAATAGGTGCACTATGCGCTGTCACATTATAAGGAAATAAAGTTGCACCTTGGCTAATAGCTATAGCTTTTGGCCTAGTGGTAAGCGCTTGATCCTAACATCCAGCAATGACCTCGAGGAAAACTTCTGCGTATTCTCGCACTACATCCACGTCTGACAGTGACGGGCCCTCCGGTAAGGTAGTCGCCGTAATGCTGGATAAGAATGACGAGTATCCATTCTCAATGAGCTTCCTCGCCTATAAGAACGGTATGAATCGAGGATTCCTCGTGTATAAAGCTGCTGTGAAAACAAATGAATCCCCTCCATGGGATATAAGTCGCATCGTCTTGTCCTGGAAGTCAATTACTGTCTGGTTACCAGACCACCAATCCATCCCGAGAATGATGTCAAACTCCGACATTGGGAATACGATCAAATCTATGAATACCGTATCATTCTGCAACACCATCTTGAGGTTCCTGACGATGCTGGTTTTACGCAACTCCTCTCCCGATGGGATCGTCACTAGTAATTGTTCTGACAAACTTCCTGAGCCATATCCATCCGATGTACAAAATTCTCTGAAATAAAGTAGTGTGTCGCCCCTAAATTGAATAAATCCCTAGTGGCTACTCCTAATACAGCTACTCTACCTGTGATTAGTGTCGTGTATGGGTCAGCTTCCTCTGCCTGCATCACATAGACTCTCCCTATATCAGGCTGCTTCAACTGGGGGCACTGGAAAGACATTAGTCCTGGCTGCTTGCATTTGTAACGGACTTCAGCTCCCATCAGGCATTTCCCAGAATGTTGGCTTCCACAAGTTGGGCAAGTGGGTTTCTCCACTAGGACCCCAGGCTTTGGAGCCTGCTGACTCTGGGGTCTCCCAGATGTAGCGTACTTCACTGGGCTCGATGTCCCTTGGCCTTGCTACCTTGGCGGTCCAGAAAACGGCCTCTTGGCCTGTAGTTGCTGATGAGGCTGAGGCTGAAATACCCTCTTCCTCTGCGCCTCCATTCGTATGTCCTTTAGGGTCTGCTCCGACCTGAAGTCACTCTTCAATGCGGCAGCATAGTCTGTCAGATCTGCCATCAGTACTTCTCTATGGATAGTGGGGCTCAAACCATCTAATAAATGCTTCAATTTCTCCACAGGATCATTGGCTATGAGAGATGATAAGTGGCAGCCTTTATCGAACTTCTTGACATATTCAGCCACCATCATGTCTCCTTGTCGGAGGTTCTTGAACTCCCACTTCAGTTTTGCTTGCACATCAGGAGTGAAATACTTATCGTACAAGAGCTTCTTGAATCCGGCCCAGTCCAGAGACTCCATATCAACACTCTTTTCTGCTCCTTCCCACCAAAGAGCAGCATCCTCCTTCAATCAGAAGATAGCACAACTAACTCTGGCAGCATCTGCCAGCCCCATAAATTGAAAAATGGTCTCTAGAGATCTGACCTACTCCTCATCAATGAACGGATCAGTGGCTCCCGTGAACTTAGGAGGCCCCAACTTCCTAAACTTCTCGTAAGGAAGCTCCGTCCTCCCTGCCTGCGAGGTACAGGCATTCTACCTCAGAATCTGTGCAAGTCCCTCCAAGACATGCTCGGTGGAACTCAGGGGTGGTGGAGGTGGTGGAGTGATCTGGCATCTGGGAGGCATCAGGGAGGCATCTGGGGTATAACAACAAATTTCGCTACTCAAATCAACATGCCTCAAGTAAAATAATATACATATATAGGTCTCATGATGTAAACATACTATCGCGAAATATCAATAAGCATCAAATCGTATAAGAAACTAACATCTAGGACAGTCAAACACTAAGACTCAAAGACTTCGAGGCGTGACTCCTTGAGCTTACTGCAACCAGCTGTAGGCACAATCCAAACCAGGACCTTGCTCTGATCCCAGCTTGAAACACCCTCAAACTTTTCCTCTTCCATTTTCTAGAAATTTAAGTGCGGAATTTTTTTTTTGTAAATGGAAGCTTCAATAAAAACTTACTAATGTAAAATTCAAATGAATAAAACAAAGTGGTAGAACTAAATAAATAAATTCAGCATAAATCATTTAAATTGTGCTACAAAACCTCAACTTTAAAAAAAATATGTTTCTCCACAAAATGTGTTAGGATCGACAAACAGGGGGTGTTCGTTAGCTCTGCCACAACTCACGTAGGCTCTCACACAGCCCAAGTACCAACCCCGTCTGTTACGTGCCATTTTGAATTTTTAGGAGTTGAAAACCAGCACGCAACAAGGAATCGGATCGCGTATATGCAGAACCAGCTTAGCGCTAAACCAGCACAGTGCATGAGACTGGTTCTAGCTGGTATTTCTTACCAGATAAAAGAACGTGCGATCTATTTATATAAGTTCTTAATCTGCAGTAGCTTAATGTTCTTGAATTAAAGTGCACCGAGATACAGATTGAGTAATGAAGTTAAATCATGCGGAAATAACTCAACCTGAACTCTTATATTAGAAAGCTATTTAAACAGTTTTAAACACTGTAAATAAACATAAAATGCGTATGAATGAAGTGCGGAAAGCAGTAAAGAAAGTATGCTGCAATTTTTTATGAAAGTTCGGAGTTGAATCTCCTACATCTCCCCTTATTCCTCAAAGGGAAGGTTTCTACTAGAAGTCTTTGATTGCAACGACCCTCGGTGCAACCCACTCCTACGACCCGCAGTCGCAAGAACTCCTACCACACCACTTCACACCAGCCGGCAAGCTGCGCATGTCTAACTCACTTCTTTTATGCCTCTGTGACTACAAGGACTTGTTTAACGTCTCTGTCCAAAGACTACAATGATTTGGTGTTTTTGATTCACTCACTTTTCTGTTCAGCTCAACTCTCGTATGTATGAGTGAATCGAGTGTGAAAATATACAGTTTATGTTAGAGTAGATGCCCAACTAGCCAACTTGTGGCGTGTGGATTTTATAGACTCTTGTATATGACAATCTTTATTTATGAAATACGCATTTATTTATGGCATTCTTTATTTTCATTATGTTATATAATGTTAAAAATTGCGTTGGATAAAGACCTAGAATGCACCATAGTGTATGTTAGATGTGATAGTGGATATGATGCTATCATGAAACACATCTAATAGTCACTGTGCATTCTGAATTCGTTCCTAGTCGATTGGGCCGTCAAAAAGAGGATAAGGCCGCCCGAGCTTGAGACTAGCATCTGCGATGCGAAGTACCATGTTTCATTGGTAGGGAACATTGTGATGTTCTGAGCATGCAGATGGATAGTGACCTGGTGATCTATCGAACTACCCTCGTTCGGATTTTCCAAGTGGTTACCATTTGTCGAGTGGATAAGTACGAGATCTTGGTTGTACTGATTAGTCCTCACTACTCGAAACGTCATTGAGACTCTACATGATAGGCGCCTCACTTTGACCCGTTTGCCGAATCACTTGGGGTCATTAGGCGTGGGATTGGGTGAGGTTCCCGATGCATGTAGGAGTCGATGCTTCGTTGTCGAGGATTCACCACTCGCTCTCATGCGTGGATATCCTATGCTATCTGAGGGGATAATAGTATATAAATCTCTGGCCACAGTACTGGATGTGTTTTAGGTAAATGGGTTTACCTAGTGACCAACTCCATCAGGGATGACGCCCAACTCTTGGACGAAATTCCTTATCCAAATGGCCTCCTTAGCAGCAGCTGATGCTGCGATGTACTCAGCCTCAGTGGTTGAATCCGTGATGGTGTCTTTCTTGGAACTCTTCCAAGAGACAGCACCACCATTGAGCATGAATACAAATCCAGAGGTTGATTTCGAATCATCCACGTCACACTGGAAGCTAGAATCAGTGTAGCCTTCCAGTTTCAGTTCACCACCCCCATAGACCATGAACATATTCTTAGTCCTTCGTAAGTACTTAAGAATATCCTTCACAGCCTTCCAATGCAATTGGCCGGGGTTGGCCTGGTAGCGGCTCGTGACACTCAGAGCATATGCGACATCCGGTCTAGTCGAGATCATGCCATACATAATACTACCTATTGCCGAGGCATATGGTACACGTGCCATACTCTCTATCTCCTCATCAGTCATTGGACACATAGACTTAGATAGAGTGACCCCGTGGCACATAGGTAGGTGTCCTCTCTTGGACTCTTCCATAGAGAACCTCTTAAGTATGGTATCGATGTAGGTAGCTTGGGTGAGTCCGAGCATCAGTTTAGATATATCCCGATAGATCTGTATTCCAAGAATATAGGATGCTTCACACATGTCCTTCATCGAAAATCTACTAGACAACCATACTTTAGTTGACTGCAGCATTCCTACATCATTCCCAATGAGTAGAATGTCATCAACATAAAGTACGAGGAACGTCACAGCGCTTTTAACTACCTTTTTATAGACACATGGCTCCTCGGGATTCTTGATGAAACCAAATTCCTTAATTGTTTCATCGAATCTCAGGTTCCAACTTCGTGATGCTTGTTTGAGACCGTAGATCGATCTCTGAAGCTTGCATACCTTATGCTCGCTTCCAACAGATGTGAAACCCTCAGGCTGCGTCATATAGATCTCTTCCTTAATGTTTCCATTAAGAAACGCAGTTTTCACATCCATTTGCCATATCTCATAGTCGTACCATGCGGCTATGGCTAACAAGATTCTAATCGACTTGAACATTGCGACTGGCGAGAAGGTTTCATCATAGTCAACACCTTGCCTTTGAGTGTAACCTTTCGCGACCAGTCGTGCCTTGTAGGTCATTACCTTACCATCAGGCCCAAGTTTCCTCTTGTATACCCATTTACATCCAATAGGAACAATTCCTTCAGGAGGGTTAACAAGAGTCCAAACTTGGTTGGCATGCATTGAGTCAAACTCAGACTGCATTGCTTCAAGCCATAAGTTATAATCAGCATCGGAAATTGCCTCCTTGAAATTTCTTGAATCAGATCCAACTTGATCACATTGATCATCTTCAAGGAGAAAAACCATATCTCTCAGGAGCCCTAGGAACCCTTTCGGATCTCCTAGGTGCGACCATTTCTGGTACTGGCTCTGTAGGTGCGAGAGACTCACCTGGTACTTCAGTTGGTTCTCGAACCTCTTCGGGTTCTACTATTTTGCCCTTTCTATCAAGTAGAAATTCCCTTTCCATAAAGGTGGCATTCCTCGAAACAAACACTTTTGTTTCGCTGGGATAGTAGAAGTAGTATCCAATGGAATTC
>KQ995386.1:0-17287 GCA_001598015.1 Dorcoceras hygrometricum
CTGGCTGATTGATCTTTTTTCCATTCTTGAAAGACTTCCCTTTCTTCATACCAGAATCATTGCAAGGTTACCGTTACGTGGAGAAATATCATCCAGTAATTTAGGCAATAATTGAGCACTTTATTCAATCTAATGTGATTGAGGTACGATTTTTCTAAGCTAAGATCATGAGATGTGTGAACTTTGATCTAATATGAATGCATTCTTGCGATCTGATCCAGAGCTGAACCTTTCCTGGTCTGATCTGATACTCAATTTTAAGCTGATCTGGAAACATTCCTCTGAGCTGATTCGATTATCTGAAAAACTGAACATTTAAATACTAACTTGAGAACTGAACTCTTCATGCTCTGATCTGAAAAACTCTTACGCTCTAAGCTGAAAGCTGTTCGTGAGGTCTGAGCTGTTCTGGACCGACGTTGCTCTAATCTGTTCTGATTCCATAATCTACTGCAAGTTGTTCTTTCTAGAGATATCCAGTCTGAATATGCTCTAATATAATTCCTTCACTTAAGTTGTCAGACCCGGTGCACAAAACAGAGATAAACACGTAAATTACGACTGCGGAAGCATTTAAAAAGTGGTCAAAATTTTTTTGCTTTGGCCTGACTTAGAAAACATAACTTAAAAATACACATATACTCAAAATATTGGTTTTACAACCACCGAAGAACCAACCAATAAGAAAATAACAATACAAGCATCGAGTGTCTCCCTGACAACAAAATCAAATCAGCAATAGAACATCACTACGGGACATTCCCCGGTGACGACTCTAATACATAATCATAATATATAGATATCTGGGACACTATATCCACCTCTCGGGACATTATCAGCTGCATCATCTCGACGACCAGCTGAGAAGCTTGGAATCCTGAACAACACATACACAGACAAAACAACCAGCCCCAGAGGGACAGAGGTCAAACCCCAGTATGGAGAGCAATACAAACAGCAAATAGATAGCAACAGATATAAATGCACATGCTATGCATGAGGATAGCAGGATGCAATGTGAGACCCGAATGATTATTGGATTAATTGAGTTAATTAATCGGGTTTAGCCTAGACCAGATTTGGCTTGAACAGATCTGGGATGGATCAACTTTGAGTTCGTATGCTTGGTGAGCGTATCGGGTTTCTATTTTGTGTGTTTAGAACAGATCTGGACAGTTGTAGAGTTCAACGAGGTAGTAATCAGATTCGGGGAGTTGAGAAGTGCTGGTTGGTAACTTCGGATTTGGCGTTGGTCGATTGGAAGTGAAGCTAGAGGTCAAATCTGATTGTCGTGAAGTGCTTTGAGTTTGCTATTAGATATCCTATGCGGGTAGCAATACACCGTCGTTTGGAGGAAATCATATTTGAGTTGCGTTAGTTGTTACCGCTGCGTGAACCGACCTGGTTTGAGATTTTAATGTAGTTTAGTTTTGTTTTGTCTAGACCGGAAGACAGTACGATGTCGTTTTGGGTTCAGTGAATGCTGGTCAGTGTTGTATCAGATCTGGTCTTTCAGATCTGGGTGTTTTGACTAGGAGCGATGCGACGCCGTCACGTGTATTGATTAATTAGATTGTGGTGCGACGTCGTTTGGTAGTAGCACGCTGGTGTAGCGTATGTTCCAGATCTGGAGTGTTACTCAGATCTGAGCAGGTATCAGCTTTGAGCTAGTATTGTCGGTGGTTACTGTTCATCAGATTTGGGGAACTTAAGTAGTATTTATAGAGGACTTTGACCGTAGTCTTGCTATTGTTTCCCGACACTTAGAAATATTTCTCATAAGCTTACTCTGTCGCGATACCCTAGCTACTGTTCACCGAAGCTTATCTTCTTAGATTGCCGGCGGTAGCCAGCTCCGATTGAAGCAAGAGTGGTAGCATTGGACTCCCCTTGTTAAGGCGATTCGTTCTGTACCTTTTTCGAAGACTTGTGATTAGCTGGAAGAAGATCGTGAAGGAAGCTACTTTGTGTAGTCTGTTACCATTTGAGCAGATTTGATTTTTCGTTCAGGTAACGCTCTGAGCTAGTGATAGATCCTCCCTTATGCTTCGTTTAGAGCTATATGTTGTGCCAGAAGGGTAGGAGAGAGCTGAATGGAGCTCGTAGCTCCCAGTTCGTAAGTTCTGTGCTACTGTCCCTGAGCGTTGTGTTGTATTGGTTTATCAGGTTTCAGATCTGGTTGCTCGGGACCTTGTTGTGGTAATTATAGCTCAGGAGGTTAAGGTACGGATGTGAGATTGTTTTACAGCTTTGGATTGAGCATGGATATTATGTGTGCTGCTGTGTATGCTTCTGTGTTGTTATTGCTTGCTTCTGCTGTGTTGATGATTGCAAGCTGTTACATTACATACACGCATTATTCATGTTGAGCTCAGATCTTGTTTAGCCATGCCTTGTTGTGTTGATCTGTGTGTACCAGGATGCTTGTTTTGGAGGCCGAGCGGGTAACTCCCGTGTCCCTCATCTCCCTGCTGGGATCTGTTAGCCACTATGAGCGGAGTGGGTAACTCCCACATCTCATGAGTTGGGCAACAGCAGGTTGAGTGATATGTTGTGCATCTGGTATCGTGTGTTGAGACGAGTGGGTAGCTCCCATATATTCACACACCCCGTGGCCACAATCTTTCAGTTGCTCTGTATCAGTTGTTGAGCAGTTTCTTGAGATCCTTTAGCTCCCTGCCTTCGGTTGTAGCCTTGTTCTCTTGCATAGCATCTGAATATTATCTGTTGCTTTCTATTAGCTGTTTTTCAGTTGCTCTCCATACTGGGGTTTGACCCCCATGTCCCTCTGGGGCTGGTTTCTTTCTTTGCCTGCATGTGTTTCAGGTTATCATGGTTTCTCAGCTGGTCGTGGAGTTGATCCAGCTGGTAATGCCCCGGGAGGTGGATAGAGTGTCCCAGTAATATATAGTATTTACTTGTTATAATGTATTGTATCTATGTTGAGCGAGAGACTCATCATTGATCCTTCGATTCGTTAATTGGGAGTCACTTTATGTTTGTTTTGTTGTTGGTTATTGTATTTAGTTTTCAGTTGTGTAAAACCAGTATTTTGGGCATCAATGTATTTTTAACTTATGTTTTCTAAGTCAGGCCAAAACGAAAAATTTTAGCCACTATTTTATTGTTTCCACTATTGTTTATTGCGTGGTTAACTCTGTGTTATGCACCGGGCCTGACATGCAAGAACGAAAGACTACAACCAAACAGGAAATCAAGGGAGCTCAAGAACCAGCTCAGCAGCTGTCAACAAATCGAAGGGGTACAATGGAGTGGCCACATAGCATGAGAGAGCGTGGTAGCTATCCACTGGTCTCAGCACACTGTACCAGAAGCATAAATCAGATTACTCAACCTGTTGTTTCCAAAGCTCATGAGAGCGTGGTAGCTATCCACTCGTCTCATAGCGGCTAACAACTACCCAGCAGGGATATGAGGAGCACGGTATTGTCGCTCGTCCTCAATAATAGCCTCCTGGTACACACAGGTTAGCACAACAACAAATGGCTAACAGATATGAGTTCAACAGGAAAATGCGTGTATGCAATTACAATGACGTGCAACAACCAGCACAGAACTGAGGTAAACAACAACAACACGATAGCATATACTGCACAACATACCAGCAAGCATACATAATATCCATGCCTATCCCAAAGCTGTAATACAAGCTCAAATCCGTATCTTCAGTTTCTGAGCTACAATTACCACAACAAAAGCCCCGAGTAACTCAAATCTGCCACCTACTTGGCCAAACAACAACAACCAGCTCATGGTCATTACGCACAGAAACACGAACTGGGAGCCACCAGCTCAAACCAGCTCTATCCTACCTTTCTAACACGATAGCTAGCTCTAAACAAGCACAAGGTAGGATCTAATACTTACTCAAAGCACTACCTGAACAGAAGAACCAATCTGCCAGTATACGAACAACGACGCACTGTAGCTTATTCGTGTTTACTCCTCTGGCTTTCCAAAGCCTTCAAAAATGGTATATAAAGAAACGTCTTAGTGAGGGGAATCCATCGCCACTAATCTTTCTCCCATCGGAGTTGTCTACCATCGGCAATCGGAAGAAATATGCTACGGTGAACAGTAAGGGTTTCGCTACAGTAGAGGATACGATATCGGGAGAAGATATATTTTCAAAGTGTTGGGAACTACTGACGTAAACATAGTCAAAGTCCTCTATATATACAACTTATATCTCTCCATATCTGGTGAACAGTAGCCACCGACAACACAGGGCTCACAGCTGGTACCAACTCAGATCTGAGTACTACTCCAGATCTGGACTATAAGCCATACCAGCGTGCTACTACCAAAAAACGTCTCACATGAGTACGCTCAGAGCGACCAGCTCGCACCCAGATTTGGTTTCTCAAAACGGTGTCGCATCACAATCCAGCTCCCTTAACCAACCAGCTCTCACACATCCAGATCTCACATCTCAGCTGGTTCCCATAAACGACATCGTACAACAATTCAGCTAGTTCATAAACATGTATCGCTAAACGGAGTCGCATCACGACCCAGATCCGAACGACCAGCTCATACTCATTCAGATCTTCCTCGACTGATACTTACGAACCGCATCGGTTTACACTAAAACCACGAACCGACCGGTATAGACAGTACTACCAGATTTCACCCTCAAATCTGGTTTCTCCCAGAACGACGTCGTTCCACTGTAACTCAAAATATTCAACTTCGCGCTCCCAGAATAACTCGTGACACGATTCTTGAGCGCTCAACCAACCAGATTTGACCGTTCTATGAACCAGACCAGAGCTATTTCCCTTGCAAACCAACTAGTTCTTCTTCAAGTCTAATCCAACGCCCGATTAATTTTCCAAATAAATAATTAGCGATTCAGATCTCACATTTCTCCCCACTAAAAAGGGATTTCGTCCTCGAAATCAAACAACAAACTCCAAAACCGATCCAAATATCAACATTACAAAATATCACCAAAACACTAACACTGATTACACGATATAGAAGGTGTCCTACTATACCAGGACTCACAGAACAGCTACAAATCTGGAGAAAACAATCGCACAACCCAACTAACCAAAAGTTCAAGATAACTGGGAAAACAACAGCAAGAAATCTAGCTACTGGAGTTCATACCATACCTATTCAAACAAATGAGGCCACTCACGATACATCTTCTCCTCTAACTCCCACGTAACTTCTTCTTTACCATGCTTGCTCCATTGGACCATTACCAAAGGAATGAGCTTGTTCCTGAGCTGTTTCTCCTTCCTGTCCAAAATTTGCAAGGGATATTCGACATAACTCAACGTTCGATCCAGCTCCACCTCGTCAGTTCGTAGCACATGCGAAGGATCCAACTCATACTTACTCAACATAGACACATTAAACACATCGTGTAATGAGGACCGTTCAGGTGGCAACAACAAACGATAAGCCAAAGGACCGATCCTTTCCATAATTTCATAAGGTCCAACAAAACGAGGAGCTAAGTTTCCCTTGTATCCAAATCTCATAACACTTCTAATAGGAGAAACTTTCAAGAACACTCGATCACCAACCTGAAATTCTAAAGGCCGACGCCTACGGTTTGCATAACTAGCTTGGAGATCTTGTGCATCCTTCATACGCTGTCGAATCAGATCAACCTGATCTCTCATATGCTGCACAAATTCAGGAGAAGACAGCTGCTTCTCCCCCACTTCTTCCCAACAAATTGGTGATCTGCACTTCCTACCATACGATGGTTCTAACGATGCCATTCCAATCGTTACTTGGTAGCTGTTATTGTAGGAAAATTCTACAAGCGACAACGAATATTTCCAGCTACCACTGAAGTCCATAACAACAGCTCGCAACATATCCTACAAGGTTTGTATCGTTCTCTCATATTGGCCATCGGTTTGGGGATGATAAGTTGTACTCTAGCCAATCTGGTTCATAAAGCTGCTTGCAAGCTCTTCCAAAATCTGGAAGTGAACCTTGGATCTCGGTCAATCTGGTTCATAAAGCTGCTTGCAAGCTCTTCCAAAATCTGGAAGTGAACCTTGGATCTCGGTCTGAAACTATAGACTCAGGCACTCCATGCAATTGAGCGACAAAATCAATGTAAAGTTTCGCCATTTTCCTCAAAGAATTCATCATACCGTAGGGAATAAAGTGAGCTGATTTCGGAAGTCTGTCAATCACTACCCAAATAGTGTCACAACCTCGTCTAGAACGAGGCAAATGGGTCACAAAATCCATAGCTACATGCTCCCAATTCCATTTGGGAATCTCTAAACTCTGCAATAGTCCACCAGGTCTCATCCTTTCTACCTTAACTTGCTGACAATTTAGAAAACGAGCAACAAAATCAGCAACATCGTTCTTCAAACCTGCCCACCAATAGTGCGGTTTTAAGGCATGGTACATCTTCCTTGCACCAGGATGGACACTGTGCCTGTTAGAGTAGATGCCCAACTAGCCAACTTGTGGTATGTGGGTTCTTGTTGACTCTATGCAAAACGATATTTATTCACAATCTTTTATGACATTTTTTATCTTCATTATTATGATTACAATTGTTGGATAAAGATCCTGAATTAACTATAGTGTATGTTATATGTGATAGTGGATTTGATGGCTATTATGAAACACATCTAATAGTCACTGTGTATTCTAAACCTGTTCCTAGTCGATTGGGCCATCCAAAAGAGTATAAGGATCGCCCGAGCTTGAGACTAGCATCTGCGATGCGAAGTACCACGTTTCATTGGTAGGGAACATAGTGATGTTCTGAGCATGCAGATGGATAGTGACCTGGTGATCTATCGAACTACCCTCGTTCGGACTTTCCAAGTTGTTAGGATCGAAAAGTAAACTTGGGAGTTAAAAGGGGGGGTGAATGAAATCCTTTGGTAATTTTTGGTTTGAAAAGCGTTTCAAAAATTTTACAGCTCAAGGCCAACTTCTAGCCGAGTTACCAGCTGGGAAGCTTCTCAGTGACTACTGTTGTCTCGTGTAATAAAATGATTTTATGCGGAATGAACATGATTCAAGCAGTTGAACAATTAAATCAAAATGCGTGAATGTAAAAGCAGTAGAGACGAGAGATTTGTTTTTGGAAGTTCGGAGCAATTTCTCCTACGTCTCCCCTTCTTCCTCAATAGGAAGGTTTACACTAGAAGGCTTTGATTTATACAACCCTTTGTACAAACCCGCTCTCGTGACCCGCAGCCAAGAGAACTCCTAGCAACCAATGACACACAAACCCACGATCTGGTTCGTATTACAGAAATTCCAGTACTCAGCTGGTTGTGATACTCTAGCACTCAGACACACTCGGTCTATAATTTTTTATTTGGACTCAAATCTACAGAATGTATGAAGATGAGTTAGTGACACAAAAGAAATGAACAATCTGTGCATGTGTCACTTGAGTAAGCTGATTCAAATATGAACTCTGCTTCTTCTTTTGAGAGTTGGTTCGTCAATGGGAGTGATCGTTGTTTGATAAGTGCAAGATATTCGTCGTGTATGATCATCCCTTCACAGCTTCTCTTCTTCTCTATATATACTCTTTGGATGCAACGATAATAAATGTTACCAGTAGACACGTTGTATGCATCCAAATTGAAATTTCTGCGACGCTTTTAATGCTTGTATGATGAGGGTACAAATTCAATAAATGCATTGCCCTTTTGGGCAACTCTGCGCCGTCTTCAGTCTGTGTCATATCCCTGCGTATCTGGTTTTAGCTTGAAGTAGTTCCAACGACTACAAATCATAGCAGAGATGTCAACTGATTAGTTTTTCAGACTGCACGTAGCTTCAACATTTCCAAAAGTTTTATTTTCTTATGTCGTTCTATACACAGCTGGTTTTCATTGTCCTGTGCCAAGCTGGTTTTCCCGCAATGTCTTCAGCTGGTTCAATACTCTGAGCTGGTTTTAGCAGTTTCCATTGTCCAGCTGGTCTTTACTAATTCATCAAACCTTAAGGTTCCGGGCTGGTTTGACTTTATCCACAACACGCTGAGCTGGTCTTTCCTTGACCAGCTTGACTTTGCTTAAGGTTCCGGGTTGGTTTGACTTTATCCACAACACGCTGAGCTGGTCTTTCCTTTACCATATTGACTTTTCTCCGATCTGCTTTCTTCGTTCAACATGGTAATTCTCGTCCAGATCTTGTCTCTTTGGTTTGAATGATCTCTTTTACGATCCATTTCTTGTTCATTTTTCATCACCAAAACTTCTGAAATTTATCCTAACAATTTCTCCCTTTTTGGTGATGACAATACTTTTGCTCGTAAAAGGAGTTTTATATATATAATTAACCATTTTACACTAGGAGCTCTAAATATAGTTCTTAACAGATTTAGACCATCCAATGGCTCAAAACCATTTCGTATATCTAAATATGTTGCTAGGGTCACTTGGATCATCACTACTTGGACTGGGACCTCTTCCTCCTCTTTGAACTAGATCCTCTACCCTGCAAACCGCTCTGCTCGTCGCTTGATCCTTCTTCAGTTCTGTTTAATCCCTGCCCCGGTCTATTTTGTCCTCCTTCCCCCTTTTTGTCAGCACCAAACTCCTTTATACTCTCAACCATCGCAGCAAGATGAGATTTCACTGAAGCCAGCTCGTCAACCAGCTGCTGGTGGCTATCAGCATAGTTGCGAACCATAGTAGTTTCCAGTTTGGTAAAATGCTGGTGGCTGTCATCCATCCTTTTGGACAAAGTTCGCTCCAGTACATCAATTTTTATGTCCAGCCCATCAGCAGCATTTTTTAGTTGCTCATGAAGTAGAGTTGTATGATGCCTTGTGAGATTCTTATCATCATTAATGCGTGCACAAAGATCAAGAGATGATACACGGGGGGATAGAGTGGTAAGAGTCTGGGTAGTGGTATCCATGAATTGGAGAGTAGAACGATCTGTTGGCGTGGGCACGGCTAACTGCAAATTAGACGGAACGGGCCCCTGATGGTCACAATTATTTTTTTCGAGGCGGTAACTGTCTCCGGATTATCCTCAGAAAGCACAATAGCTGCAGAGTGTTTTTCCAGGCTCCTATCAGACCCTGGTAGATTCACTGCTTGTTCATTATGAGCCTGGTGCTCAGTTTCTACAGCCTGATGCCCATATTTTTGAGCTGGTGGCTCATTCTCTTGGGAGATCATTGCCGTAGTCTCATTGCTTGGCTGGTCAAGTTGTTGACTCCCAGTCTGTGCTGCTGCCTGCTCTTGGTTGTCCAGAATGGAAAACTCAAGAAGCAGTGGTTGATTAGACGCGGATTCAAAAAATGAAACTTCCTCATCGGCCCGCCATCGCTCGGTGATTTTTGTGCACCGTGGCTATCACCTTCAGCTCCTTGTGCAGACGCTGAATGCAAAAATAATCATAATTCACGGAAAGAGCATCAAGCTTGAAGTTAGCTAGATGCTCATGATAAACCTTCTCAACTTCCAGCTAAAAAGTTTGTACAGAATGAGAGAACGTCGCTCAAACAATTCAGACACTTCCTCTGTCTCTCCCCATTCCAACAGTTGCTCTTCAATTTTGACTAACGATTCAAGAGATGAAATATCTTTGATACGTACCTCTTTGCGGAAATGCACCTATTCCTCAAAGATATTCAGTTGTGCAGAGACATTGTCCCACGTAGATTATCACCTGTTGGCAATGTTATGCCATAGGGTATAGTCTGGCAGCGACCTCCATTATATTTTTCTCGTTATCCCTTGGGGCAATTCTTGGCAATAACTGAGTTGCCCAGTCGAGGTCCCAAAACCGTATAGAGGCGACAAGTCTTAATTCAGGATAGGAAATATTTGGTTGAACCTGTCGCCCGGGACCAGAATGTGCTACAATGGCCCTCTCAGAGTGGTTGGTTTCTGTGTCAAGGCTATTTGCACTAGAGCGTTCTGGTTTATCCTGAAGGCTATCTGATTCCTTATCATTTGGATTCATAGAATCCAGCTGGATCTCAAACCATTGATTTTCAAACTGAGAGACATTACTCATATGAGCATCCTGGTCACGGTTTGCTCTCTCATGTTCTTCAGAACTAGTATCCAAGTTTTCTCCAGCACAAGTCCTTCAACTTCAACGGGAATGGTTGGAATTGAATCATATTGGGAATTTCCTCCGTCATCAGCCGATCTCTGTTGTGTTTGAGGTTTTTGAGTTCTCCTTCTCTTTGCAAAAGCCTTTAGAGGGAAGTAGATGGTATACTCTGAATCAGAAGATTCAGTCACTTGCTTCCTCTTGCCACGACGTGCCACCAGCGGGCACGAATCCGTTTCTGAGCTTTTCTCAGAATCAAAGTTTGGAGGAGCGACTTGGATCCTAGCCTCTACTGTTTGAGTTGACACCTTCTGCTTTTTCTGTCTTGGTTCTGCTACTACTGTTGACTTTTTATTCCTGTTTACAGGTTTTACTTTCTTGATTGGCTGGCATCCTTTTGACTCTCCACCTTCGGTGTTATTGGCGGTATCTTCATTTGCTTGCTAGATTCACCAGTTGGTTTAATCTCTGAGTTTCTCTTAATATAAGTCTGTACTGACTTACTGGTTAACACTTTCTAGGGGTGCATTTTCACCTATTCTCCAAGATTTTCCTTCACAAGATGCAGCAGCAATGCACTAACCTGAAAAGCGAAGCCCTGCGATTGTCGTTTAGGAGTTTTCACCATGTTCAGAAGAACTTGAAACAAGATTTGAGCCCAGTTGACTTTCAGTCCGGCAGTAATTGCTATAATTATGTCAAGTCTTTCAGTGGTAACTTGATCGAACGATCCAGCTTTTGTGCTTAGCGCCTTGGCTACAATATCGTGCAGCAGACGGAATTCAATTTTCATTTCCTTTTTCTTGTTAGGTGCCTTGAACGGCTCATCAGACCCAGAGAACTGTTGTCGCATTTCAATCACAGTCACTTTCGGAATAGTCAGAAAATTAGTCAACCCCTCAGAAGGTAGCCCAAAGACTTCAATAAACGTGGCCTTGGTAATTGCTATGTTTCGATCACCCACGAGACTAACAATTGTTCCTGCAAGAACCTTTGCATTAGCGAAAAATTCAAGGACAGCCTCCTCATAGACTGAACCAGACACCTCCAGAAATCCTTTGAGCCCTGAATCCTCCAGTGATTTAAACATTTTGACCATTACACAGTTCTCCATGGTAAGCACAGATGCAAAGTTCACCTGCAAAGCATTGACAAATAGAACAGACGCCATTTCTAATAGTAATGGAAATTGGGAATAGAGTATGAATGCAATAAAATGCAGGAGAGTGCAGTGAATTTGCGTGCAATATTAGGGTAGCGCGAGAATTGTTGAATGCGTACTTGAACAAAATAAAGAGAAATGGATTTTGTTTGAGCGGGGAGAAAGAGAAGGGTTTTTCTGGACACGTGTCATCATCATACTTAAACATATTTTGAAATACCGGAAAGATGACCGTCCGATTTAAAATAAGTTTTAAACTGTGAGGACTAGAAATGGTTAAGTATGATTTACAGACTAATCAGATTTGAGCAAGGATTTGTTAATTGAGTTATTAACTATCGGGTTTTCAGATTTGAAGACTTGGTGATTTTTCATAATTTCAGTTTGGAGCGGGATCTGGATGTTCAGATCTGTCCCTCGCGTGTTTGCTTGAATTGTCGCGAGTAGGGAGTGAAACGCTATCGTTTTGGTGCTAGTTAGACATGGCGTTGCAAGAGAATACTACGTCGTATTGCATATTCAGACTTGACGCTAGTGAATGAAATCTGCTTATCGGGCGTGAGCAGATGTGAGCTTCTACTCGAGGAAGTCAGCGATGGTCAATGGTCTAGAGTTGTTCAGATGTCAACGTTGGTCAACGGTACTGTGTAGACCGGTGCGGTTTGGAGATTTCAATTGTGATCAAGATCTGAGGAGCATTAGAGGGATCTGTTGTGAGAGCGGACTCCGATGCTACGTCGTTTTGGATAAGTAAGAGCGACTTCGTTTTGATTAGAACGCGTGTTTTTTTGGAGATCGGATCTGAGTTACCGTTGGCAGATGTGAGTGATAGCTGAGGCCAGATTTGAGGGACTTCTGCCTTAGCAATGAGATCTGAACTTGTCGGTGAATTGACTTCTGTTGTAGCTCAGACTTGGGGATTTAACTTAAGTGTCGATCAACACTTAGAGTATTTCGAACCTTATATTCCCTATCTTCATCCCGATAACCCTCGATTGGTACTGTTCACCTGAACCCTATTTCCGTCGATTGCCGTCGTTTTTCGCTGCCGTTTGGAGCAAGATTGGTAGCGCTAAGCTCGTCTTCTCTAGGGCTTTCGATTGATACCAGTTTGGAGAATGGAGTCACCGGATTTGAGGAGCACAAAGTTGTTGCAGTGTTCGTAGGTCTTCGTGATTGTGGACCAGTAGTTATTCTGTTCTTTAACAGCTTTGGGTAAGTGATTCTTTACCGATTTAAGCTTCGTATGAGAGCTGATTAGTGCTCTACTGGAGTTAGGTAACTGAGTTAAGTTACTGGGCTTTAGAATTAAGCTGTTTGAGTTCATATTTGAGTTGATAATTAGATACTTTGACAGATTCGAACTTGTAGTAGCTGCTGCTGAGTTGTCATGGAGCTGCTAAGGCAGTAGACTTGAGTTGGTTGTTGCGCGTTGTGGTGAGATCTGTTGAGTAGAAGCTGATTTAAGGTACGAATTGAGCTATATTTTAGCAGCTTTGCTATCAGCTTTGGGATATTTCCTTCATGAATTAGTTGCTGTAAATTGTATTGATTGCTGAATGATTATGTGCTCTTGTATGTGTTGTGTGCGTGTGAGCTTTGTGCATTGAATTAAGAATGAGTCTGTTGTGCATTCACGCATACATATTGAGCCTGATCCCTTTGAGAACTGAATTCCTGTTGAACGTTGTGATCGGTCGGCTGAGTCATCGTGCCTGAAAGGTCCAACGTTGTTTTTGATGTGGTGGCCAGCTGAGTTGTTGCGCCTGAAAACCACTATGCCTTGTGATGGTCGGCTGAGTCGTCGCACCTGAAGATCACAAGATGATGATGATTGATGAGATCTACACAGCTGAGTCGTTGTGCTATAATTTTGCCTACCGATGATTCTTGGTAGCCCTTTTCATGCATTGCACGATTGAGATATTGCATTGTCTGATATGATAGATGCTTTTATTGTGCTTTTCGTACTGAGGTTTGACCTTGTTTTTTTCCCTGTTTTGGGTTGCCTTGGTCTGTATTGGCTTTGGCAGGTTCTTCAGGTAACCAAGTTGGACAGACTAGAGCTTCAGCTGGTCGATCCCCTTTTTGATTTGAGTCCCAGTTGTATTGATATTTATATTGAGCCATGGGATGTCCTGTGCCTTTATTTATGTTGGGGATCGTGTGTTGTGTTGAATGTTGTTGTTGGAATTTTGAGTTAACTCTTATTTTGAGTATGAATGTATTTTAAATAATGTTGGATCAGGCCTACATTCGAAAAATTTTAGCCCTTATTTTTATGATGCTTCCGCATATTTGTGACTAATTGTTATCTTATCGCACCGGGCCTGACATTTTTGGTATCAGAGCTTAAACAGGGATAAGCTCGTTTCCTTTTGATCACACTTGAGTATAGGCACAGAGTTTGAGTTTTGATTTTGACTGACTCTGTGATTGTGTGATTTGATTATCTGCGTCTGTGATTAATCTGCTTGTTTTCTTACCTCTGAGTTTTGGTAGATGCCGCCGAGGAGAGGTAGGAGTAGGATTGCTAGGCAGGTAGATGGGGAGTCTAGAGCCTCGGGCAGTGATGAGGACGTTGAGGAGCAGGAGATACCTTTGCGCCGACATGATAGACAGACAGAGGTGGATGATGTGACCCGACAGATTGGAGAGATGGAGCTAGTGTTGGCTAGGTTCCAGAGGATGAATCCCCCGAAGTTAACTGGTGTCGAGGCTGGTCTGTTGGCGGAAGGCTGGCTTGAGCACATGGAAGAGTTGTTTGACGCAGTGGAGTACTCGCAAGAGAGGAGACTGAAGTTAGCAGTGTTGCAGTTGAGAGAGCATGCGCAACGCTGGTGGAAGGGTACTTCTCGTGTCATGAGAGAGACTGGAGTTGTGATTTCTTGGGAGAGCTTCTGTGCAGCTTTTCGACAGGAGTATACCCCTGAGTCTTTCTATAACAACCGTGAGCAGGAGTTCGACAATCTGAAGCAAGGGAACTTGAGGCTGGCCGAGTATGCCAGGCAGTAACAACCGTGAGCAGGAGTTCGACAATCTGAAGCAAGGGAACTTGAGGCTGGCCGAGTATGCCAGGCAGTTTTCTTCGCTGTTGTCGTACGTTCCCCATGTTGCGAAACAGTAGAGGACGAAGAGGAACAATTTTTTGAGAGGGTTGAGGCCTGAGTTGTTCCGTATGGTGTTAGCTGGTTCCCCTGCGACGTATGCTGAGGCGGTGGATAGAGCAGTGGGCATTGAGGAGAGTTTGATGGAGGTGCAGAATCAGGTTCAGCCAATAGCTGGGCGTAGTTTTCAACCTGTGCCAGAAGTGATGCCTTCTTTCCAATCTCCTCAAGTGCCACAACAGTAGAATCATCAGAGGTTCAAGGCCCGAGGGAAACAGTTTAAGAAGCATTCGAACTCGAGTTCTTCTGGTTCAGTGAGTTCTGATGGCAGTGGCTCCGGAGGAGGATTAACTTGTGGACAGTGTGGAGGTCGTCATATGAATTTGCAGTGTCGTGGAGTTCAGGGCCTTTGCCATAACTGTGGGCAGCCTGGACATTTTGCTCGAGTGTGTCCGTCAGGAGGACAGTCAGTGAGTCAGTCGCAGCAAGGTTCAGCTGGTGGTTCTTCATAGAGACCGCAACCTTTTGCTTAGTCCCAACGTTCTGGATTCCAACCCCGTGAACCATCTAGGTTTGGCGGACCTTCGAGACCTCAGTTTCCGGGACCGCAACAGGCTCAGGTGAACTCCTTGATGAGTGAGCAAGCTGCTGGTATGCCTGAAAGGATTATTACAGGTACTTGTGCTATTTTTTATTTTCCTGCACGATTTTTGTTTGATACTGGAGCATCACACTCCTTTATTTCTGAGTTGTTTGTGTATGGGTGTGGGTTGAGTTCTTCCCCACTGTGTGATGTTGTCTCTGTGACTAATTTGATTGTCCTGGAGATTAGAGATTTTGATTGTATTTTGGGAATGGACGTGTTGTCCAGTTATAGAGCGAAACGCCAAACTATTAAGATGGCCAATATATGACGCCCAACCAAAGAAAAGATACCCAAAAACACGGAAATTCACCCTTAGAGATCCCACATTCCCTCCGTATGGAGCCACCTTCTTCACCCCGGCATGCCATCTCCGACAGGGGATTGTTTTCATAGTGTAGTGAGATTTAGGCCTGAATTTGGAGAGAAATGGGATTTCTATGGTGCTGATTCGCGACCTAAGATTCCTTTTATGTCTGCCATGGAGATGTTTAGTTTGTTGTTGCTAGAGAATTCAGGGTTTATGATCTATGCCTTGGATTTTTCCCGAGTATCGCGAGTAGAGTTGAGCGATGTTCCAATTGCTCGATAGTTTCCTGACGTGTTCCCGGATGAGATTCCTGGATGCCCTCCGAGACGAGAGATTGACTTCAGTATAGAGTTGGTGCCAGGGACAGCCCCGATTTCTAGAGCTCTGTATCGGTTGGCACCAGCTGATTTTAAGACCAGCTGAGTTTAAGGAACTCAAAGAGCAGTTGCGTGATCTGTTAGAGAAGGGCTTCATTAGACCGAGTATGTCGCCCTGGGGAGCTCCGATTCTTTTCATGAAGAATAGTTATGGATCTATGAGGATGTGTGTGGATTTTCGGCAGTTGAACAAAGCTACGATTAAGAACAAGTATCCGTTGCCGAGGATTGGTGACTTGTTCGACCAGCTGCAGGGATCTGCTGTATACTCTAAGATTGATCTACGGTCTGGTTATCATCAGTTGCGGATCAGAGACGCTGATGTGGCGAAGACGGCATTCAGTACTAGGTATGGGCATTTTGAGTTTTTGGTGATGCCATTTGGATTGACGAAAGCTCCTGCTGTCTTCATGGATTTGATGAATCGCATCTTCAGTGAGTATATAGATCATTTTTTGTGATTGTCTTCATAGATGACATCCTGGTGTATTCGAAGTACTTCAGAGATCAAAAAGATCACTTGAGATTGGTTTTGCAGAGACTGAGAGGCTCACAGCTATATGCGAAATTCAGCAAGTGTGAATTCTGGCTGGATAGAGTTGTCTTTTTGGGTCATGTCATTTCAGCGCAAGGAATTTCCATGGATCCAGGTAAGGTCGATTCTTAACTGGGAGCGACCTAGGAATGGTTCTGAGATTCGTAGTTTCTTGGGTTTGGCTGGCTATTATAGGCGTTTTTTTTTGGGTCATTTCAGCGCAAGGAATTTCCATGGATCCAGGTAAGGTCGATTCTTAACTGGGAGCGACCTAGGAATGGTTCTGAGATTCGATTCGTATTGGGATTGGCTGGCTATTATCGGCGTTTCATTGAGAAGTTCTCTTCGATAGCCAGACCGATGACTCAGTTGACTCAGAAGGATAGGAAGTTTGTTTGGACTGATGAGTGTGAGTCGAGTTTTCAGATGCTGAAGGAGAAGTTGACTCATGCTCCTGTTTTGACCTTGCCATCAGGTTCTGGAGGTTTTGTGGTGTGCTCCGATGCTTCTCTGAGTGGTTTAAGGTGTCAGGCCCCGTGCTAATTACTGACAATTAACACATAATAAGCGCATAAACACGGAAGCATAAAATCAGGGCTTAAAAATTTTTCGAAATACAATGGGCCTGAACTTCAAATCATACATTCAAAATATTCAATACTCAAACACTAATTAACTCAAATTCAAACACAACAGGTAACAACATAATACAAATCAAATGTAGATCCCCAATACATGATAACACGGGGCATCCCCCGGCTCAATACATATCATATATATAAACTGGGACTCAGGGACGAGGGGATCGACCAGCTGAACTTCCACTCTGCCCAGCTTGGTTACCTGAAGCTCCTGCAAATGGGCAACGCAGACCCAAACAAGACAAATGCAGGAAAACAAGTACGAGGTCAAGCCTCAGTACGAAGAGCTATCAAAACAGCTAAACAGGCAACATGCTATAATCAATGCTATGAATGCATGAGGGCTATCAAGAAATAGGATAGCTAGACCAGTCTATCAACTGGCAACTCAAATAAAGCCTCTATACCACGCACAGCCAATCAGCCGGTGGAAATCATCGGTCCGTGATCATCGGGGCC
>KQ995386.1:28964-55629 GCA_001598015.1 Dorcoceras hygrometricum
TCAGTGAAGCTCATCATAGATCGAACCATGTCCAACAAGGTCCGATTACGACGCTCCGCTACACCATTGAGCTGTGGTGTGCCCGGATGGGTCCACTGTGCGAGAATCCCATTCTCTTTCAGATAGTTTTGAAATTCAGCACTCAAGTATTCGCCACCTCGATCGGATCTAAGTGCTTTAATACTTTTTCCTAGTTGATTTTCTACTTCAGCCTTGAATTCTTTGAACCTTTCAAAGGATTCAGACTTGTGCTTCATTAAGTACAAGTACCCATACCTAGAGTAATCGTCGGTAAAGGTGATGAAGTATGTGTGACCATATTTAGTACCAATACTAAATGGACCACACACATCAGTATGGATCAAATCCAATAGGCCTTGAGCACGCTCACCCTTGCCCTTGAAGGGTTGCTTAGTCATCTTTCCCTTAAGACAAGACTCACAAGTCGGTAGGGAGTTAATGTCTCACATATCAAACATGTCACTCCTAACTAGCTTGTTCATCCTACTTAGAGAAATATGACCTAGCCTAGCGTGCCAAAGTTGTGCTGGGTTCAAGTTATCGTGTTTCCGTTTAATCGTTGTTGTATGTGCTTCGACATCGCGAGTTGGAACGTCTTTTAATTTTAAGGTGTATAAATCGTTTTCGCGTTCCCCAATACCAATTAAACATTCATTCTTGTAAATATTGCAAATCGAATTAGCAAAAATACAAGAATATCCATCACTATCAAGCATAGAAACAGAAATAATGTTCTTTATTAATTCGGGAACAAATAAAACGTTTCTCAATAACAACTTAAAATCAGAAGACAGAAATAAATAAACATCTCCTATAGCTACTGCAGCAACTCTTGCTCCATTGCCAAGCCTCAAGTGGGTCTCTAAGACGTCGGCTTATTGTCATCACCTGCAAATCATTGCAGATATGAGATCCACATCCGGTATCAAGTACCCAAGAAGTCGAACTAAGAGACATATTTATTTTAATATAGAACATACCTTTTGCAGTTCGCAACTGCTCGAGGTACTCCTTGCAGTTCCTCCTCCAATGCCCAGGCTTGTGGCAGTGGTGGCAAACATCCTCATGCTTGTTTGGCTTGGAAGCCTTTGCCTTTGGCTTCTTGGTGGGCTTTTCCTCCTTTGCAGGGGCAGAACGCTTCTTTCCCTTCCGTCTGGGCCCCTTCTTCGCAGAAGAGCCCATAAGGAGGACGGGTTTGTCCTTCTTTATGGTTCCTTCAAACACTACAAGCATGTTGACCACCTCTTCAAGGGTGGCTGCCAGCTTGTTCATGTTGAAGTTGACCACAAAGGGTCAAATGCATCAGGCAGTGAGAGGAGAAGTACATCCACCGACAGCTCGTGTGGAAGTGCGATATCAAGGCCCGACAGCTTTTCAACGAGCCCAATCATACGAACCCCATGCTCGCGGACCGAAGTCCCATCGCGCATGCGGCTCGTCATAAGCTCCTTGACAGCCGTGAACCTCTCATGTCGAGAGTTCTCCCCATACAGTTCTTTGAGATGAAAAAGTATGTCAGCAGCATACTTCGTCTTCTCAAAGCGCCGTTGCATTTCATTGGAAATCGACACCATCACATAGCATCGAGCTTTAACCCCGTCGTCCCTCCATTGTTTAAGCGTGATCAGCTCCTCAGGGCTGATATCGGCAGGGGTTTCCTCCGGAGGACTCTTCTCTATCGCATAAAGAAGTTTCTCCGAAGCCAATACAATATTGAGGTTGCGGAGCCAGTCTTGGTAGTTCAGACCGGTGAACCTGTTGCTATCCAGTATAGCAGCAAGTGGATTTTTCATCGAAGACATTATATATGCAGTAATACGGAAAAGAAAAACAGACAATCATTACAAACTATATATAAAATAATCGCTAAGACATAAAACAAGGTCGTTAAGTTTTATGAATTACCCTCCCACTATTTTAACGATTTCACCACCCTCTAATGAAATCGAGAAAGCAAGTTTCTTTAGTGGGTACACGGAGCCCAATCAAGCGATCATGGACCCGAATAATATCAGCCATCCATGACCCCCGAAAGGTAGTTTCCGATTGCAGCCGGTGCAACCTCCATGTATTCACCTCACGTCTAGTAAGGGCCCAATAATATGACGCCGTTTACTATCACATGTCAAGATGACCCATCAATGTTGAGTCGTGAAGGACGGTCCCCTTAACGTCCCCAATAATATGAGCCAACGTTAAAGGGAGTTCCAACTGAACTCACAACAATTGTCAATGGCGTGGACAGCTTTCCGGCATACATGACCCCCTCAATAATATAAGCCGGACCATGTATACGGTAGCATCGATGTACACCCATTGTTGATGGAAGGTAGGGATAATTTAAAAAATTTAAATTCCCTTTAGTTTATCGAATAAACATTTATCTTGATATTAGTTTTAAATCATATTTAAAACGAGGGATTTTGTTTTCGAAAATTTGGTCTCATGCATTTATTTTAAATCAAATTTAAAACATGCAACATGTGGATTCATCTAACCATATATCACATATATAAAAACATTGGGATGATCGATCGCGAGAACTATGCGGTCCGTGGTTGCCAGCCACGGACCTGTGTCCAATCCTAGGGGTAATGCAACATGCAATGCAATCCTATTACAATGCTTCCGGTTTTACAGATCTTTGGTATTCAATATCCTTGATCGTCATTGTCCACCATCTTCGGATGTCCTCCCACTAAATCTAGTAATTTTACATTTAAATTTACCATGACATATAAGGGATACATTTATCAAGGGGTGGGAACGGGCCACAAACAGGCCCACTTAAAATGATAATCAAAAATATTAATACAACAGAATCACAAAACCTATCGCATACACCTAACAAATTGGGCACGGCTCTCGATCATCCCAATCATGCAGATAATCTAATTAACATGCATAAATTAAATAATCAAATTATTTATCCACAAAATCATATTTTAATTACGAAATCGCATTTTATAAATAAAATCGTATTTTGTCGATAAAATCAAATTTTAATCAACAAAATCATATTTAATTTATAAAATCATATTTCAAAATTAAAATCGTATTTTGCAATTTTAATTGTATCAAATTGAGCTTAAAACAATTCTAGGCCCAATAATCTCAAAATTTCAAAATCGACCAAAACGGGTCCGATATCGAATATCGGCCCGATAACTTCACGGGCTGCCCGGGACATGCCCGAACTAAACCCTAGAAAACAAACCAGCCGTCACGACATCGTCGGAACATCGCCGGACGGCGACCGCCACCACGAAAATCGCGCGCGGCGCAAGGCCACGCACGCGGCCGCGACAAGCGCGGCGCTCCCATGCGCCATCGTGCGCCATCGCACGGCGCACAGCCCCAACCAGCGCGCAACGATTTGCACACGGGGCTGCCGGCCAGTGTCTAGCCATTGTGCGCAGCAACAAGCGGAGCGGCGGCCAACGATTGGTTGTGATGCGCGACCAGCGCGGCCGTGATGTGCGACCAGCGCGCATCTCCTGCGCGACCAGCGCGGCCGTGATGTGCGACCAACGTGCATCTCCTGCACGACCAGCAGTGCGACATCGTGCAACACTTGCGCAAAACAGCAGCAACTTCGGCCGGCCATTGTGCGTCCAGCGCGCGGCCGCTTGCGCACAAGCACGCGGGGAGGGGCGCCGCCATGCGCGGCGGCGCCGTGGCCTTTTTCCAAAAATTTTATTTGATTCAATCTGAAATTCAAGATATTAGATACAATATGGCACAATTGTATTGATCAGATCCAAGCCATAGCTCTGATACCACTGTTGGGGAACCGTGGCGGATCCGGATCCTGTCTCGCGGCGAGGCAGCTGAAGAACAAAAATTTGGCCAGGGAACGTTCAATACAATAATATTCAAACACATTCATAGGGTGTTTTCGTTGATTACCTTGCTGGCAACTCGTGCCTGGCTCCGACCAGTTTCGCGAGGAAACCGGCACTTAACGGTAGGCGGCGGTAGATTACGTCAATCAGGTCCACGACCGGAAACGATCTCCCTCCGATCAGCCTGCACTAGAAGACTGATGGATTTTATCACCAACGGATTCTCCTCGAAAAGTTGGCCGGAACAAATTCCGGCGAGGGAGGCGGCGGCGGCGACGACAAGCTGCGGCGGCGGCGTCAGGAGAGGAAGGGAGGCGGCGGCTTTTAGAGCTAGGGTTAGGAGACGATCAATACAATTCAAAACAATCAAGCTATGACCATTCATAGGGTGTTTCTCGGGGTTACCTTTCTGGCAACTCGTGCCTGGCTCCGACCAGTTTCGCGAGGAAACCGACACTTCACGGTAGGCGGCGGTAGATTACGTCAATCAGGTCCACGACCGGAAGGGAGACTCCTTCGTCAGCCTGCACTAGAAGGCCTGACGAGATCGGCGCGGACGGATTCTCCTCGTCTAGTTGGCCGGAACAAATTCCGGCGAAACAAGGCGGCGGCGTGAACCGGCGGCGGCGGCGTGAGGTTTGAGGAGAGGAGGGAGGCGGCCACTTAGAGCTAGGGTTAGGGTTGTGATTGTTGTGTTGTTAGTTATGAAGCCTAAGTCTACCTTAAGTAGACTCATGATAGACTTGGACCGGCCCAACGGGCCCGGATCCAACGGATGAACATTCGGTTCATCCCTATCACCGTGACTTCATCATAACTCCGATCATCGATCAGATCGACGGATCGACTCAGTTTCCAAAACTGAATACTATGATCTGAAAAACCATTTTTCAGAACCCCAGTGCAAAATGACCGTTTTGCCCCTCAACGTCGGGAAATCACGATTTGACCCCTGTTGACTTTTAGGAAGTCACACTCCCCAAAATCCTCTTCCTTTGCTCAACACATTGAGCTCAGTATCCGTGCGGGAATCTCGAATCCAGTACTTTTGTGACCCTCAATGGTTCAGGGATACAGCTAGCCGTGGGCCCACAACCATTGTGGCTCCGGAATCACAATTCCGGACTTGCCCATCGGATCATGGTAAGAGCGTCTAGCAACATCGCCCCATGATCTCCTAGGTATCACTGATAGTGCCTGCAAGAACCAGTTGGTCGTGGTTAGCGTACAGTACGGTCCTTTCAATCCATATATCCCGATCAGATCAACGACCATTGGTAAATCGAGAGTCGCTAAAGATCCGATAACTATGCATACATCTTGGAGATCGAATAGTGACATCGCGAGTGTAACTAGGTAAACACATTTACCTAAAACACTTCTAGTACTCTGGCCAGAGATTTATACACTATTATCCCCTCAGATAGCATAGGATATCCACGCATGTCTGCGAGCGGTGAATACTCGACAACGATGCATCGGGGTCTCACCCAATCCCGCCGCCTAATGACCCCAAGTGAGTCGGCAAACGAGTCAAAGTGAGACGTCTATCATGTAGAGTCTCAATGACGTTTCGAGTCGTGAGGACTAATCAGTACAACCAAGACCTCGGACTTATCCACTCAACAAATGGTAACCACTTGGAAAGTCCGAACGAGGGTAGTTCGATAGATCACCAGGTTACTATCTATCTGCATGCTCAGAACATCACAATGTTCCCTACCAATGAAACATGGTACTTCGCATCGCAGATACTAGTCTCGAGCTCGGGCAGCCTTATCCTCATTTTTGACGGCCCAATCGACTAGGAACTAATTCAGAATACACAGTGACTATTAGATGTGTTTCATGATAGTCGTCATACCCACTATCACATCTAACATACACTATAGCGTATTCTAGGTCTTTACTCAACGCAATTGTTAATCATCATACAAAACAATGAAAGTAAAGAATGCCATATAAATAAATGCGAATATCATACATATAAAGATTGTCAAATACAAGAGTCTATAAACCCACACGCCACAAGTTGGCTAGTTAGGCATCTACTCTAACAGGCGACATACTAGGTCGGATAAAACCTTTCTACAGGAAATCATCTAACTCACCTTGAGTTCTCTCAACTCCGCAGGCGCCAGACGATACGGGGAACGAGAAATCGGAACTATGCCAGGCACCAACTCGATGCTGAAGTCAATCTCCCGCCTCGGAGGAAAACCAGGGATCTCCTCCGGAAAAACATCGGGAAAATTCCACACCACGGGAACGTCACTAAGCTACACACGGGAAGAAGGAGACGCATCCAAAGCGTACATCAGGAAACCAGCATTTCCTAAGGACAACAAGCTGAACATCTCCATAGCTGAGACCAACGGGATCTTCGATCGATAATCCTGGCCGTAGAAGTCCCACTTCTCGCTAGACATAGGTCTAAAGCGCACAATCCCATGGAAACAGTCCACGGAGGCCCTATACTTGGACAACACATCCATCCCAACTATGCAATCTAAGTCCCACAATATCAAACGGATCAAGCTCGCCACCAACAGATGCTCACCAAACCGCAACACGCCATCCAACAAAACCTCCTGGGAGAACAGGCTCACACCACCAGGGGTAGAAACAGAAACAGTATCACGCAGAGGAATTGTACACAGACCATGCTCAACAACAAACGAATCAGAAACAAAAGAATGCGATGCACCAGTGTCAAACAACACACGCACAGGAAAATCGAAAACAAGGCAAGTACCTGCGATCACCCGACTCGGCGTCTCCTCCGCCTGCTCCCTCATGATGGCGTTAACCTTAGAATGCTGGGGTCCAGAGTAGAAAGGCTGAGATGACTGCCCAAAACGTGAAGGTCCAGGCTGCTGAAAAGGCCTGAACTGAGTCTCACCCAACCGGGGCTGCTGAAACTGAGGGGAACGACCCCTAGACTGACCTCCATGACCCTGAGGCTGGGCCGCGGTCTGCTGTGATCCAGCTGACGGACACACTCTGGCAAAATGCCCGTACTAACCACAAAGGTTGCAGGAACCCTGCACACCAACACACTGTGTAGAAGGATGCTTTCCACCGCAAAACCCACAAAACTCAGCCCGAGAACCACTGCTACTCGAGCTACCTGAACCAGAAGAGCCAGAACCCGACTTCTTCTTGAACTGCTGACCGCGAGGATGGAACCTCTGACGGCCAGACTGCTGTGCCACCTGTGGCTGCTGCTGCTACTAGGGCTGATAGGCTGACTGGGAGGACTGAGAAGAGTACGCTACCTGAATAGCAGGACGACCACCCTGCGCTACCTGCTGCCTACGAGCACGACGACTGCGCAAGCCCTCCTCATTGTCGATGGCAGCATCCACGGCCTCAGCATAACTCTTGGGCTTACTGGTCAACACCATCTGATACAACTCGTCATTCAAGCCCTCAAGAAATCTAGTCCGCTTGACCCTCTCCCGGCCAGAAACATGGGGAACGTACGCCAACAAAGAAGAGAACTGCCGAGCATACTCCCTAACAGTCATGGAGCCCTGTTCCAAATGGTCGAACTCCCGCTCCCGGGCTTTCACATAGGACTTGGGCACATACTCCTTCCGGAAGGTCTCGCAAAAACTGCCCCAAGAGATCCCAACACCGGTCTCCAACAAGGTACTCGAAGCGCCTCGCCACCAGCGCTCCGCCGCCTTCCTGAGCAAGAGGGTCACTAAACTCAGCTGAAGATCATCATCATACTGCACCCGATCGAAAAGACCGATAATATTTCGGAGCCACGAGTCTGCATCCTCACTGGACTTGTTACCATTAAATACTAGAGGGTTCATCCTCTAAAACCGCGCTATCACGACATCCATCCTCTCCACAGGAGGTGCCGCAACCTCAACTTCCTCCTCGTCGCTAACACGAGTACGACTGCGAGCACTACGCCTATCCTCATTCTGTCCTGCTGATTCCTCAAACTGCCCCCTACCTCTACCACGACGTCTAGGCGGCATCTACGAAAACACTCAACAGGATCAAGAAAAACAGAACAGATACAGCATAGATAGCATATAACACAGAAATATGCAGCACGTAATCACATAGTCAAGCACATGCAACACACGACACTGTGCCTAGACTCAAGTGTGATCAAAGAAATTGATCTTATCCCAGCTTAAGCTCTTATACCAAAAATGTGTGCTCATATCAGAGTAAAAACACACAAACACATGCGGAAGCTATCAAAAAGCGGGTAAAATTTTCGCTTTTGGCCTGACGGTTTAAAACAATATAATTTAAAATAGAGCGATACTCAAAATATATCCCAGTTAAAACAACCAACAGTATAGCATAACAACAGCAACAACAAAATGTATCAAACTCCAACAACCTATACAATAACGAAGCACAGGGCATCCCCCTGGCTAACTATACTGATACATATAAATAAGTTATACGCAACTGGGATACTCTAACCACCTCCTGGGGCACCACCAGCTGGGTTAAAACCACGACCAGCTGTAAAATCTGGATACCCTGAAAACAACACAAACAAGGAAAACGACCAAGCCCCAGAGGGACATGGGGTCAAACCCCAGTACGGAGAGAAACTGAAACAGCTAAAGGAAATGTATAAGATAAAATGCAGATGCTATGCATGAGACACCGGATAAAAACTGAAGGCTACAACCAACAAGGGAGCCAAGGAACTCAAACATAGCTCCACGAGATCAGCAACGAATCAGTGGCCACGGGGTGAGTTCAAAGTGTGGTAATGAGCCACTCGTCTTGACACTCCACCCAAATACCAGATGCATCAAACAACTCAACCTGCCGTTGCCTCGCCCATGAACTGTGGTAGTTAACCACTCGGCGCATGGTGGCTAACAAATCCCAGCAGGGAGATGAGAGTGTGGTATTGCCACTCACCCTCGCATCCTGGTAAGAAACAACAGCAATACAATGAGATACAAAGCAATGGCTGCAACAGAAATATCAATGCAATATGGGAAATGCGTGTATGCATAAACATAGCAGCTAAAATCAACAGCAATCACATATGCACACAGCAACATCCACGGCAATGCACAACAGCCATCTAGCATTCAATCTCACACCAATTCCCAGCTACATCAAGCTCAGATCCGTACCTTATATTTCTGTGTAACAATTATCACCGCAAAGGTCCCAAGAAATCTGGATGACAACCTGCCGAAACACACAGGGAAATATTCTCAAGGGACGCTAATACACAGAAAGAATGGCTTTTCTGCATGGCTAGGAGTCATACACTCACACCAGCAGCTGATTCCAACAATACGACTAACAGGAAGCTTAAACAAAGGCTAAGACTAAGATCTCAACAACAATTGGAAGTTCTACCTAAACGACGCAACACATGGCCGAAGACAGCAACTTCGCGATCTCGCTCTAGACAACAACAGCCTCCAAGAATGGTATAGAAATGAAGAGCTTCTCGAGAGGAGTCCAACGCTACCTCGCACGTACCAAACGGTGGTCGAAAACGACGAGAATCATCGGATAAAATCAACGGTGAACAGTACTTAGGGTTCCAAGAACAGAGGTCGACAATCGAGAGAATTTTACTAAGTATGGGATCTGGTGAAGTAATAGAAGACCACGCTTCTAACATATATATACCCTCTAGAAATCTGGTTAAAAACATGCACCGACAAAAACAGATCCCTCTACAAGATAACGCATGCGCTAACAAAACGACGTCGCTCAGAACACGTCATCAAATCTGGTTGAAGCACTACGCTACAACAGATTCCATGCCACGTCAGCAAATCTGGTCGCTACCGCTAAATGCTGGAAACACAATACGCACACAACAGCGGTCGCTACAGGAGAGTTGACCAGCGTTGACATCTGTTCCCAGAACTCGCGCTACACACAACGGATCTCTCCTTACACGAGCAGACCTCTCCCTAGAATTAGACCAAATACGACGTAGCTTCGCACACGTCAGCAAGTCTGAAGACAGCACGCTAAATGCTTGAACATTGATCGCTGGCAACAGATCTCTCCCGCAAGCGTTTACCAAAACGGCACCGTTTCCTTCGCGCTACAGGAACTTGCTGTCCACATCCAGAATAATACAAGCGCTAACAGATAACCTTACGTCATCACATCTGATTGCTAACTCAACCGATACTTCAACAGCAATGCTTACGCCAGCAATTGCTATGCCAACGCGCAACAGAAATCATGACGTCAGCAAATCTGCCAACAGATTCAAACTCAAAAAATTCCAAAATTCCCAGAATTGTTCCAAGTGTGAAATCTGACCCGAAAATACCAACCAAACTCACAACCAGAAATCTGAACCACCAGAAATCTCTAAAAACCGATTAATTCCAGCCAAATTAATCTTAATACAATTCCAGGTCTCACAATTATAAGATTTGAGAGATTAAATTGAAATGCTATTTTATTCAACTTTTATTTCGGTTGAATTCTAGAATTGATAATATGTGAATTCAGATTCGTTTATGCATCAAGTTGAATTTCAGATTTGAGCTATATGCGATAATCAGTTCCTTCTTTAATTGAATTGATTTCCAGATTTAAGAATGCAATTGCAGGGTTTGTTTGGTCGATCCATACAAGCCAATTGAATCCTTCTTTTTAAATAAAATAGCTCGGTTTAAAGCATCAAATTTTACTTTTAAGTAGAGTAGCACTTTTAAAAGATTTTGACATATTGATTAAACGTGTTTCTTCCTTAGGAATTTTAGTTCATATATATAGGATGTTAGCCACATCATGCATCATTATTTACAAATCAAAACACTTTCCAAAAAGCAAGCGGTGCTCTCTGTGAAGAAACTGAGCAAAACCTTTCAAAGCTTTTCGAAGGAGACAAGCGGTGCGTACGAGATTGCCGGATTTCTACTGTGATTGTGTTGCAGAATACAAGCAAGTAAACTCTGTTTCTTGCTACACTCATGAAAGAATATATTCAGTTCTGTTTTGCATGTTTCTACGCGGTTTAAAGATTTGAAGATAACCACGGTTGTTCTTCAAATAAAAGAAAGTTTACGTTCTATTTTATGAAGAAGTACGTGTTTACGGACTTTTGATTCAGAAAGATTTTTAGAAAATGGTTGATGATGTTCTTCCAGTTAGTTCTTGAGAATTCTAAAGATTTCTTCGAAGTAGATTACAAGTAGCTTATTCAATTGATTCCAGAAGTTTCTTGAGATCTTTTGATTTCTTCAGATGAAGGAAACCATCGTTCATTGTGTTCGTTCATATGGCTATGTCTGAAATCGGGTTCTTAAGCCAAAGCTAAATTTCCATTTTGAACAGATTCTGAGTTAGAGTTCTGTTTCTATGTTATTCGAAGTTCAGATTCGAGTTTTGTTTCAAATATGAATATGGTTAACACTACTGTGTGGACCAATGAAATCTGAGTTGACTACGGTTGACCATTGACATCTGAATAATTCCATTCAATTTGCGTTGACATCTGAGTTGACCAACAGTCAGGATCTGATTTCTTTCTTCTTCGCTGAGACACTTACGTGCGATTCAGATTCCACTTTTCTGTTGTTCAAAATAGATTCGAAAAATACAGAAATTACAGATTTGGATTCCTTACTCATTTCCGCTTCGATTCGAAAGATTTATTCGATCCAATTGAACAGATTTCTAGTGGCTTTATTCAGTTTTCATCTTCGCAAGCATTACAGATGTTAGGATCAAGCGCTTACCACTAGACCAAAAGCTATAGCTAGTAGCCAAGGTACAACTTTATTTCCATATAATGTGGCAGCGCAGAGTGCACCTATTATGTGAGTTATGGTTGGGCTGTTAGGCCCATGAGTCAGGGGAGGTGCGTGTCTAACTGTTGGTGCTGTCTCAATTCCCTTAGAGATTAGTCTTATCCTTCCCCTACCGCTGGCCACTATCACCAGCAGAGATATTATACCCGTTAAGATCTGGCATCACAATTTTACAGCCCACATGGCTAACCAGATCAAGAGGCAACGTCAGCAGCTTGACGTACGAGAACTTCCCAGGAGGTCACCCATCCCAGTACTGTTCTCACCCTTGCACGCTTAACTCAACAATCCCCCCCCCAAGAAGTATAGAAAATGCTTCTTGGGAGACTCGAACCCCAGACCTTGCTCTGATACCAATTGTTAGGATCAAGCGCTTACCACTAGGCCAAAATCTATAGCTTTTGGCCTAGTGGTAAGCGCTTGATCCTAAAAAAATTCTACGTGTTGCTTTCAGCAGCTGCGACTGCTTGTTGATTGGAATTGCTAGGAGTTCACCTGGAGCGAGGCTCGGTGACTGGGTGGTTACAGAGGCTGTAAACATCAAATATTTTAGTGGAACCTTCCTGAAAAGCAAGAAGAGGAGACGTAGGATATTGATATCCGAACTTCCATAAACAAACTCTTGACCCTGAACTTTTACTTATCGCATTTATTTAAGCTTTCACTATTCACAGATTAATCAACTTATTTCAGCACAATATTTGTTAGTTGAGAAATCTGATTTAAGAATGAGATACCTTAAATCTGGTAACTCGGAATTAAGTTAAGCGGGTGGTTGTAAAAATTGTTTTAAAGGTTTCGAAAACATTATAAAATACCAAGGAGTTCATTCAACCCCCCATTTTGAACTCCTAGGCCTGTTTTTGGAACCATATTGATCCTATCAGGCACGTACGCAAGAAGGGAAGAAAACCTACGGGCATAATCTCTAGCAGACATGCTGCCCTGCTCCAAGTTATCGAACTCACGCTCACGGGAGTTCACGTAGGACTCCGGGACATACTCTTGGCGAAAAGCAACGCAAAAACTGTCCCACGTAATCCCTACTCCAGTCTCTTCCAAAGTCCTCGAAGCGCCTCTCCACTAACGCTCCGCACCTTTCCTCAACTGAAAAGTAGCCAGACTCAACTGGAGTTCATCATCATACTTTTGACCCGTTTACCGACTTAGTTGGGGTCATTAGGTGGCGGGATTGGGTGAGGTCCCAATGCATGTAGGAGTCGATGCTTCGTTGTCGAGGATTCACCGCTCGCCTTTGTGCGTGGATATCCTATGCTATCTGAGGAGATAATAGTGTGATAAATCTCTGGCCAGAGTATGGGTTTACCTAGTAACACACGTGAAGTCACTATTTGATCTCCGAGATGTATGCATGGTTATTGGATCTCTAGCGACTCTCGATTTACCAATGATCGTTGATCTGATCGGGATATATGTGTTGAAAGGACCGTACTGTACGCTACCATGACCAACTGGTTCTTGCAGGAACTATCAGTGATACCTAGGGAATCATGGGGCGATGTTGCTAGGCGCTTTACCATGATCCGATGGGCTAGTCCGAAAATGTAGTTTCGGAGTCACACATGTTGTGGGCCCACGGCTAGCTGTATCCCTGAACCATTGAGGGTCACACAACTACTGGTTTCACGATTCCCGCATGGAAACTGAGCTCAATTTGTTGAGCATAGGAGGAGGAAGGATGGAAGTGCGACTTCCTAAAAGTCAACAGGGGTTGAAATGCAATTTCCCTAAAGTTTGGGCTAGTTTGACTATCCTTGAAACTTGGAGGGGCTAAACTGCAATTTTGGACTAGGTGGTCTGAAAAATTGTTTTCGCATCATAATACTCAGTTTTGTAAACTGTGTAGATCGGGATTATGATGAAGCCACGGTGATAGACTTGAACCGAATGTTCATATGGACTTGGGCCCGCCCCAGGCCCATTGGGCTGGTCCAAGCCCATCACATGTCTATTTATATATGTGCTAGGCTAGGGTTACATACACAACAACTATACACAACAAAAACCCTAGACACTAGCCGCCCACCTCCTCTCCCTCTCCTCTTCGGCCGCCGCCGCCCGTCGGCCGCCGCCCGCCGCCCGCCGCCGTCCGTTGCCGTCGTGGTTGGACTTGTTCCGACCACCTCGACGAGGAGATTCCGTCCGTGATAAATTCGTCACGTTTTCTAGTGCAGACTGACGAAGGAGTCGTGATTCCAGTCGTGGACCGGATTAGGAGAAGATTCCAGTCGTGGACCGGATTAGGAGAACGACAACCGCCAACCGTTCAAGTGCCAATTTCCTCGTGAAATTGGTCGGAGCCAGGCGCCTAGACGCCAACAAGGTACCAAATCTAAACACCCTATGGATGTTTATTGTTGATTTATGTTATGTATTGACCGTTTCCGGTGCAAATTTTTAAATCTTCCGCTGCGCCCCGGGAACGGGATCCGGATCCGCCGCTGCGCCAACACGCTTAACTCAACAACAGAGAATCCTCAAGATGTTCCAGAACATTATCAGAAATTGTAAAATTAGTAAATCATGAAAAGAAAAATAGATTTACGAAAGAAAAGAAAGAGCAGAAAGAAAGAAATGTTTACAGAAAAGTTTTAAGTTATGACTTAGACAACAGACGGTCCATAGAGGAAGGGTGAGTGCCTGGATGACGAACCAGTGTGCCCCTTCAACAGCAGGAAAGATCAGGATTACAGATTGATGGATCTGTATACCCCTTCACATAGATGGGATTTATCCCAGCCCCCTGATATCATATGATAGTTTGATCAAACGAATGGACCAACTGTACAGGTGCCTCTTTCATAATTTCATAAAAGAAATAAAGAGCGCAAGTGTGATTTTAATCACAGCTCTGAAGAATGTTTAAAGATGTTTCTTTATCAGAAGTAAAGAAAATGATTTCAGAACTCATATGCTTATGCTTTCAAATTGATTTCAGATTTCACAACTTATGTTACTTAGCTTATTTATTCTTAAGCTATTCAGATTCAGATTTCAGAAATGTATCAAATATAGTTTGCTTGTGATAAGTGCTTTTGATATTCAGATTTTACCTGCTGAGCCCCTAGGCTCACTAGTTTTCATTGAGCGCAGGTATTGAACAGTAGGGGCTGGATGGTGATGAGCTGATCGGAAAGATGTGTTTATCATGGACATGCATTTCTGTTTTGTTCTTTTCAGATTTTGATGTACAGAACTTTAGCTGTAGTTTTTTTTATAATAACAGATTTCTAATTTTCTTCCTGTTGTTTAAATATGTACCAGATTTGTTGTTAAAAGATGCATATAGTTTCGTTTGACTAGTGACCAGATTTGTGTTTTAATTCCGCGACTTTTATTTGTTCACATCTGGTTTCCTTATCGCTGATAAGTTGCGCTTAATTGAAATTTAGTCCAGAATTGGTAGCGAACCATTAATGTAAACAGATTTAAATTTTTATTCTTTTCAATTCGAACCACAGAATTCTAAATTTCCCTTAAGAAAAGTCGGGTCGCTACAGTTGATATCAGAGCATGGTCCTTGAGATAAACACACTTCGAGTCTGAACAGCTCTCGCCAGCCGCTTCTAAAAATTGTGAGTTTATTTCAAGTTCTAGCATAAATTAATCTCTCATAATAGAATTGTGGTGGATTTGGGCTATCCTTACAGATATGGCAGGACGAGGTAATAGAAAAAGAGGAACAATAGAAAGAGAAGGGGAATCAGAAGGCATGAACCCTGTCCTTAATAGTATGGCTGTGAGGCTCTCTGCTCACAATTAATCTTCTAATCTCATCTTATGGGTGTTTAGTTAGCATCTAATTTAATCTTCGAATTTAAGTGATGAAATCTGGAAACCCATATTTTTTTTTTTTTATAGTTGGTCCCAAAAGCTGGTCCTGGGTAACAATACAAGACTACGTTTGTGTTTCAAAAGCTATTTATTTATAACAGAACAAGCCAGTACAAATAGGTAGTACATGTTACGTCTGCTAATACAAAAGCTGACCAGCAGTAGTAAAACCAGGTTCCATCTTAACGCTAACTATATCAATGCTATGCTAACAGCTGATCTCTAACAATTCTTCTTCATTGTTGCGTTTCGTTTAGTTAGCCAGCTCCCACTACTCATGCCCCAACTCAGTTCAGCTCTCGTCTACCTGTTGTCATGCACACACACAAAACAAAACAACAGCCGGATAAACTCCGGTCAGAATCATCTCAGTATAATCGACAGGTATATAGCATAACAGGAATCTCAACATATCGAAATGCAATAATTCTAAAATGCAATGCTTCAGTTCTTCGTTCTCAGAATTTATTACGTTTCATATCAATGCCATCAAGATTCGTATCCGATCTTGACATGAATATTCATCTATCGAAACCATCTCCGGCTTCGAAAATCAGGTCATCTCAGTCCTGGGCATTAGAATCAATTCAATTCTTTTCGTATGATGCAATTTCTGACTCTCAATGTCAAACTATACCTTCTTTATCCTCTGCTTCAAAGTACTTCACTCCAACTCTGTTTCAACACTTCCTGAGAACGTCACAGTACAATATCCGTAACCAAGGTGTTCCCAGTATGTCGAGTTCAATCTTATTTATAAGTGAAAGTCTCTGGTTTCTGTGGAATTTCCAATGCAATCGATATGAACTCCACGTGTCATTCTGAGTATTCATTTATCAACTTAAGATATACTCACACCGCTTCAAAACCCAGATTTCGACTTTTATACATATCGTTAAACAAACCCAGTCGCTGTTCAAAATAGTCATATTTCATTCCCTCGACTGGAATTATCATTCTCTTGTTATACAGCAGAAGCAACAACCAGTCGCAGTAACAACCAATCGCAGCAAGAATCCAGTCGCAACAAGAATCCAGTCGCAGCCCTTCGAAAATCGAAACGATGTCGTTACAATTAATTTCAACGACGTCGTATCGTACCAACGTCTGGTATCAATTCTCATTGAAAGAAACCAGCAGCTGGTCGCTCTAATATTCCAACGATTGATTTCGCTAATTTATTCAAAACGGCATCGGATCGAGATTCCTGTTTCATAAGTCAAAACGACATCGTATTGCTCCCTCGGCTGGAACCAAATCTCTCATACTCGCCTCGACTGATTTGCGTTCACAAGTCAAACGAAGACATCGCGCCTACGTCATCAAAACCAGTCGACACATGAATACAAACCAGCTGGTGCACAAAGAAACTCCTGCAGCTGGTTCCCACATGTACAACAGTAACCTACACGTGGCACTTCCTCATTGAATCTTGTATTTGCGCGTCTACTACCAGCAGCAATGAGAACAAGCGCAACGACTGGAATTCAAAATTCAACCAGTCGCAAGCTACCGTATTGTTGACCTGCATTGACTTTGCTACCGTAACCTGCTGCTGAACGATTTTATCAAATTGCTTCGTCTGGTTCCAATACTTAGCTAAATTCGACGATGCAAAATTCCTTAATCAACCAACACTTCCAGAAGAAATCCTAGCTCATAATCAAGTTTCATCAAAATCTATCATCTGGAACTTCAATTTACTAAAATCGATTACAATGGCTCAACTTTTAGAGCGTTTGGTTGACCAAACCAATCAGAGGAATGGTCAATCAACAGGGGGGATTGTTAGTAGAGAAGATCCTCAGGATAGGTTCAGAAGACAGAGACCTCAGGAGTTTACTGGTTCTACCGATCCTCTTATCGATGAAAACTGTATCAAGTCTATGGAAGTGATATTTGAATATCTACATATGACAGAACTAGAAAGGCCTCGGTGTGCGATATACATGCTGAGAGGAGATGCCATGATATGGTGGGAAGGAGCCAAGTTAACAGTAGACTTGGAAATGCTCACTTGGGAAGAATTTAAGAGAGTATTTTACGAGCAATACTTTACTGTGGACGTGAGGGAGGAGCTGCAGAATGAGTTCCTAACTCTTAAGCAGGAAGGGATGTCTATGCGGGATTATATCCGCAAATTTGAAAGAGGATGCTACTTTGTTCCTTTGATTGGGACAAACGCAGATGTTAAGCTTTGACACTTCATCAATGGGTTGAAGCCTATGATTAAACATGATGTTAGACTGGCAGAACCAATAGATTATAGAGCAGCTGTGAACAAAGCTCTACGGGCAGCACATGATTGGAAAGTGATTGAGGACGTAAGACTGTTGAAACTTCAAGCTTTCCAAAATAAGGACCATAGACAGTCCAAGAGACCAAACAACAATCAGCAAGGGTCTCAAGTAAAAGGACCAATAGCTGCTCAACCCATCTCTGATGTTCCCAAATCTGGGAATACGCCAGCATGTCCTACCTGCAAGAAGAATCATGCGGGCCAGTGTCGCTTTGGGCAGAATGTGTGTTATACTTGTGGCAAGCCAGGCCACATATCCAAGTATTGCCCCCAGAAATAGCAACTCATCACCAATAGGGCTTATGTGATGACAATAGAACAAGCTCCAGCAGATACAACGGTTGTGACTGGTAAGATCGTTGTTTCCCGTATGTGTACGCTAGCATTGTTAGATTCTGGTGCAGCCCATTCTTTTGTATCAGATAGGTTTGCTAAGAATTTACCAGTTAAACCCGAAGTAGTATAAGTAGGATATTGCATTCAGATCCCTTCGGGAAAAAGTATAGTGACCAATCATATTATTCGTAACATAGAACTTAAGCTACAAGGGAATATTGTCTATGCAGATTTGATAGTATTTCCGATGCTTGAGTTTGATTTAATTTTGGGAATAGATTGGTTAACTAAGTATGGAACTATCATAGATTTTAAACAGAGATCTGTTGAGATTAAGATGCCTGATGGGATTTCATTCTTGTTCAAAGCTGACAGATTTGACAGTACTTCTAAGATAATATCAGCTTTGAAAGCCCAGTGGTGTTTAAGAAACGTATGTCAAGGATTTTTAGTAAGTGCTTTATCGATAGATCAAGATGAGGAAATTACTCTGGAGAACGTAGAGGTAGTGAATGAATTTCCAGATGTCTTTCCAGAAGATATCTCAGGTCTGCCTCCAGACAGTGGGTTAGAATTCTCTATCGATTTAGTACCAAAAGCTGCTCCGATTTCCAAGCCTCCGTACAGACTTGTCCTTAAGGAAATGAAGGAGTTAAAAGAACAGATCCAAGAATTATTAGATAAAGTTTTTATCAGACCCAGTACTTCGTAGTGGGGAGCTCCAGTGTTGTTCGAGAAGAAGAAAGATGGAAGCATGCGTCTGTGCATAGATTATAGAGAATTGAATAAGTTAACAGTTAGAAATAAGTATCCTCTTCCTAGGATATATGACTTATTCGATAAATTACGAGGAGCTGCCGTGTTTTCAAAGATCGACCTCAGATCTGGATACCATCAGCTTCGAGCTAAAGATGCAGACGTGTACAAGACAGCCTTTAGAACAAGATATGGCCATTATGAGTTTTTAGTTATGCCATTTGGGTTAACTAATGCGTCATCTGTATTCATGGATCTGATGAATAGGGTATTTAAACCTTTTCTAGACAGATTCGCCATCGTGTTCATCGACGATATTCTCATTTACTCTAAGGATAGATTTGAGCACGCAGAACATCTTAGAGAAATTCTGCAGATTTTGAGAACTAAGCAATTATTTCTAAGTTTAGTAAATGCGAATTTTGGATCGAAAAGGTTGTATTTCTTGGTCATATTACTTCTCAGAATGGGATAGAAGTAGATCCTTCTAAAGTAGAAGCTGGAGAATGGCCTGTACCTAAGAGCGTAACAGAGGTCCGTAGTTTCTTAGGACTAGCAGGTTATTATCGAAGATTTATAGAGGGATTTTCTAAAATAGTTGTCCCTTTAACATCATTAACTAAGAATAATGCTAAGTATGATTGGACTCAAGAATGACAGTCCAGTTTTGAGAAATTAAAGTTGGCATTAATAGAGGCCCCTGTCTTGACGTTACCATCGGGGAAAGGAAAATTTGTAATTTATACGGATGCGTCGAAAACAGGATTAGGAGCTGTTTTGATGCAAGATAGGAATGTAATTGCTTATGCTTCCAGACAGCTGAAGATTCACGAGAAGAATTATCCTACGCATGACTTAGAACTAGCAGCAGTTGGTTTCGCATTAAAGATTTGGAGACACTATCTTTATGGAGAGAAACGCGAAATTTTTACTGATCACAAGAGCCTTAAGTATTTATTTATCCAGAAAGAGCTTAACATGAGACAAAGAATATGGCTTGAACTTGTTAAGGATTATGATTGTGTGATTAGCTATCACCCAGGTAAAGCCAATGTAGTGGCAGATGCGTTAAGTAGAAGAAGCATGGGTTTAGCTCAGATCTCAGTTCAGATTCCATTAGCAAGAGAAATCAACAGATTTGAACTGGGAATAGTTACAAAGGAGAATGTTGCTAAGTTATTAGTTCTTACGATCCAGTTTAACTTGAAAGATCGAATCAGAGATGGTCAAGCAAGAGATGATCAACTTCAGAAGTGGAAGAAACAAGACGAAGAAAGAGGAGGACATCTTTATACGACAGAAGGGGGAATTGTGAAATACTAGAATAGATTGTGGGTACCGCGCATAAATTATTTACGCAAAGAGATTATGAATGAAGCCCATAACTCACCGTATTCAATTCACCCAGGAGGAACAAAGATGTGTAAAGATTTGAAACTTTTGTTTTGGTGGCCAGGTATGAAACGAGATATTTCAAGTTTCGTTTTCGAGTGTTTAACATGCCAACAAGTTAAAGCAGAGCATCAGAGACCAGCTGGGATGTTAAAGCCTCTCCCTATACCAGTATGGAAGTGGAACAATATAGCGATGGATTTCGTTGTAGGATTACCAAGAACAGTACATGGATTTAATGCTATATGGGTTATCATTGATAGATTAACTAAATCAGCGCATTTCCTACCTGTTAAGACAACATATGATCTGAATAGGTATGCTGAATTGTATGTTAAGGAATTAGTCAGACTCCATGGAATTCAAAGTTCTATAGTATCAGATCGAGATCCTAGATTTACCTCGATGTTCTGGAAAAGTTTATATAAAGCCTTGGGAACTAAGTTAACCTTTAGTACAGCGTTCCATCCACAAACAGATGGACAATCAGAAAGATTGATTCAAATATTGGAGGATTTGCTTCGTGCGTGTGTTCTCGACTTTGCAGATAGTTGGGATTCTAAGTTTCCCTTAGTTGAGTTTACCTATAACAATAGTTACCAAGCTTCAATAGAAATGGCTCCATATGAAGCTCTGTATGGCAGAAAATGTAGATCATCGATACATTGGGATGATGTAGGTGAAAGAATAGAGATAGGACCTGATATTGTCGAACAAACTGCTGAAGCCATTAAGAGAACACGTGATCGAATGAAGACGGCATAGAGTAGGCAGAAGATCTACGTAGATAGCCATCGCCGGGATCTGAATTTCGAAGTAGGAGATCATGTGTTCCTAAAGGTAGCACCGATGAAGGGTGTTATGAGATTTGGAAGAAAAGGATATCTGAGTCCCAGATTTATTGGACCCTTTCAGATTCTAGAAAAGGTCGGGACTTTAGCTTATGGATTAGCATTGCCTCCAGAAATATCAGCTGTACATAATGTGTTTCACATTTCAGCTTTGAGGAAATAAGTTGCGAATTATTCACATGTGCTTAGGTATGAACCTATCCAGATATCATCAGATTTGACCTATGAAGAAGCTCCAGAAAGGATTCTGCTAAGAGAGAATCGTAAGTTAAGGAATAGGATTATCCCTATGATTAAGATTCAGTGGGCAAACCACACTGAAAGAGAAGAAACATGGGAAGTCGAGTCTGATATGTAGAAAATCTACCCAGATCTATTTAAGTAAGTAAGTAAGTAATTTCGGGGATGAAATTCTTTTAAGAGGGGTAGAATTGTAACGCCCAGACATTTTTATGGCCACAATTAGAAAGTTATAAGATTTGAGAGATTAAATTGAAATGCTATTTTATTCAACTTTTATTTCGATTGAATTATAGAATTGATAATATGTGAATTCAGCTTCGTTTATGCATCAAGTTGAATTTCATATTTGAGCTATATGCGATAATCAGTTCCTTCTTTAATTGAATTGATTTCCAGATTTAAGAATGCAATTGCAGGGGTTGTTTGGTCGATCCATACAAGCCAATTGAATCCTTCTTTTTAAGTAAAATAGCTCGGTGTAAAGCATCAAATTTCACTTTTAAGTAGAGTATCACTTTTAAAAGATTTTGACATATTGATTAAACGTGTTTCTTCCTTAGGAATTTTAGTTCATATATATAGGATGTTAGCCACATCATGAATCATTATTTACAAATCAAAACACTTTCCAAAAATCAATCGTTGCTCTCTGTGAAGAAACTGAGCAAAACCTTTCAAAGCTTTTCGAAGGAGACAAGCGGTGCGTATGAGATTGCCGAATTTCTACTGTGATTGTGTTGCAGAATACAAGCAAGTAAATTTTGTTTCTTGCTACACTCATGAAAGCATATATTCAGTTCTGTTTTGCATGTTTCTATGCGGTTTAAAGATTTGAAGATAACCACGGCTGTTCTTCAAATAAAAGAAAGTTTGCGTTCTGTTTTATGAAGAAGTACGTGTTTACTGACTTTTGATTCAGAAAGATTTTTAGAAAATGGTTGATAATATTCTTCCAGTTAGTTCTTGAGAATTCTAAAGATTTTCTTCTAAGTAGATTACAAGTAGCTTATTCGATTGATTCCAGAAATTTCTTGAGATCTTTTGATTTCTTCAGACGAAGGAAACCATCGTTCATTGTGTTCGTTCATATGGCTATGTCTGAAATCGGGTTCTTAAACCAAAGCTGAATTTCCATTTTGAACATATTCTGAGTTAGAGTTCTGTTTCTATGTTATTCGAAGTTCAGATGCGAGTTTTGTTTCAAATATGAATATGGTTAACACTACTGTGTGGACCAGTGAAATCTGAGTTGACTACGGTTGACCATTGACATCTAATAATTCCATTCAATTTGCGTTGACATCTGAGTTGACCAACAGTCAGGATCTAATTTCTTTCTTCTTCGCTGAGACACTTACGTGCGATTCAGATTCCACTTTTCTTTTGTTCAAAATAGATTCGACAAATACAGAAATTACGGATTTGGATTCCTTACTCATTTCCGCTTCGATTCGAAAGATTTCTTCGATCCAATTGAACAGATTTCTAGTGGCTTTATTCAGTTTTCATCTTCGCAAGCATTACAGAGAATCCTAAAAGTGTGATGGTCCAAAAAATAGGATCAAAACAAGTACAGGAGTTCAGAAGGGGGGGGGGTTGAATGAACTCCTTCGATTTTAAACTTTTCAAATTCTTTTCAAAAGCTTTTTATACGCGCTGCTTATCTCAGTTAAATGCAAATCTCTCGGCTAACTAAAAGTGCGGAATGAAGCCGATTAATTTATGAACAGTAAGCTATAAATAAATACGTAAAGTAAAGAGTAGGGCTCAGAATTTGTTTCTGGAAGTTCGGATATAAATATCCTACGTCTCCCCTTCTTCCTTTTCAGGAACGATACACTAGAAGATTTGATGTACACAGTCCTTCTGTAGACACCCGATCACACAAGCCGCACTTGTATGAACTCCTAGTAACTCCACAACAATCCACGCAGACGCAGCTGCTGGTTTACAACACTATGTAATGTTTTCAAACGGATTTTGAGAGCACATTTGTTATAGACTCAATGATGATATAACAGTGAATACACGTAATTGAGACTGTAAGATCCTCTGGTTTCTAAACAAAGAAACACGATTCAACACTATGAACCAGAGGATGACTTGAAGATAAATCAATGAATAACAGTAGATGTGTTCTTCAAGTATTTGAGCTTTTTGAGAATACTTCAACAAGGAATGCCTCAAAAATGATTCGGCAGATTTTCAACAATAGCAATAGCAAGAGTTTTTTTCTTCGATTCAAATCGCTTGCTATTTATAGTCTTCATTTTTCAACGGTCATTTTCATCTGATAAGGAAACAAAATCCTTTTTGAAATTCTAATAATTCATAATTGTATCCTCTGCTCCGCTACAAGGTAAATTGCCCACTGTCAGAGCTAATTTGTTGATTTCCATATCTGTGAAATAACCGTGTAACAACCTCTGAAATAATGTACTATTTACCCAAAATAGTACCGACGTTGTCTCCTAAATTCCAGGCATTTGTACGATTCTGTTAATCTTTTCCAATTTGAGTAAACAATCGTATTTGAATTTCTTTATCGCTTGCGCTTGAAATTTCTCTTGTTCACAAGCTTCAACACCTTCGTTGTTTATGAGGTTGCGACTGGAAGATGTTTAAATGTATGCACCGACTGGTTTCCTTTATACCACATGCATTTTTCCATCGACTGGTTCTTTATTAAATCCAATGACTGGTTAATTAAAACGCTGACGTTTTAACTTATCCATACGACATCGTTTTGCTAAAAACCCTCGACTGGTTAAATATAGCACTGTAGCACTCGTCTGGTTTTTCCAATCATCAACTGATAAAGCCACGACACTGCGTCTGGATTACCCATCGACTAGATTCACAAATAACTGTAGCTCTCGACTGGTTCCAATACGGTGTCGCTTCAACTTATTCCAACGCTGTCGTTTTGCACACGCTAATATTTGTATTTTTACGTCTGATCATATAAAGCACTGTAGCTTGCGTCTGGATACAAAAATACTGTAGCTTGCGTCTGGTAAAACAATCCACTGTAGCTTGCGTCTGGTTAAAACAATCCACTGTAGCTTGCGTCTGGTTATTCCATCGACTGAATCAATAACCCTGCGTCTGAATAAACAAATCACTGTAGCTCGCAACTGGTTTCATCTCACACCTGATTTACTGTAGCCACCGTCTGGATAAGCCTGTCGACTGGAATCACTACTACCCATTGCGTCTGATTATCCAGATTTAACTTGTCATTTTGTTATCACCAAAACCATAAATTTTATCCTAACAAAGTGTTCCAGAACATTATCAGAAGTTGTAAAATCAGTAAATCGTACTTGTCAGAAAAAGAAAAACAAATTCACGAAAGAAAAGAAAGAGCAGAAAGAAAGAAATGTTTACAGAAAAGTTTTAAGTTATGACTTAGACAACAGACGGTCCACAGAGGAAGGGTAAGTGCCTGGCTGACGAACCAGTGTGCCCCTTCAACAGCAGGAAGGATCAGGATTACAGATTGACGGATCTGTATACCCTTTCACATAGATGGGATTTATTCCAGCCCCCTGATATCAGATGATAGTTTGATCAAACGAATGGACCAACTGTACAGGTGCCTCTATCATAATTTTAGAAAAGAAATAAAGAGCGCAAGTGTGATTTTAATCACAGCTCTGAAGAATGTTTAAAGATGTTTCTTTATCAGAAGTAAAGAAAATGATTTCAGAACTCATGTGCTTATGCTTTCAAATTGATTTCAGATTTCACAACTTATGTCACTTAGCTTATTTATTCTTAAGCTATTCAGATTCAGATTTCAGAAATGTATCAAATATCGTTTTCTTGTGATAAGTGCTTTTGATATTTCAGATTTTACCTGCTGAGCCCCTAGGCTCACTAGTTTTCATTGAGTGCAGGTATTGAACAGTAGGGGCTGGATGGTGATGAGCTGATCGAAAATATTTGTTTATCGTGGACATGCATTTCTGTTGTTGTTATTTTCAGATTTTGATGTACATAACTTTAGCTGTAGTTTTTTTTATAATAACAGATTTCTAATTTTCTTCCTGTTGCTGAAATATGTACCAGATTTGTTTTTAAAAGATGCATATAGTTTCGTTTGACTAGTGACCAGATTTGTGTTTTAATTCCGCGACTTTTATTTGTTCACATCTGGTTTCCTTATCGCTGATAAGTTGCGCTTAATTGAAATTTAGTCCAGAATTGGTAGCGAACCATTAATGTAAACAAGATTTAAATTTTTATGCTTTTCAATTCAAACCCTAGAATTCTAAATTTCCCTTAAGAAAAGTCGGTCGCTACAGTAAGTGTAGATCACCGATCTGCTGGGAAGAGATTGGTAAGAAGCAGTTGCCTACTCCTGAGTTTGTGCAGCACATGAAAAATCAGATTGAGTTGATTCGGAGTAGAATGAAAGCTTCTCAAGATCGACATGCTAGCTATGCTAATAAGAGACGCAGACCTTTGGAGTTTGAGGTTGGCGATCGAGTGTTTCTCAAAGTTTCTCCTTTCAAGAGTGTGATGAGATTCAGATTTAAGGGTAAATTGGCTCCTAGATTTGTTGGTCCTTTTGAGATTTTTGAGAGGATAAGACAATTGTCTTATAGATTGAGGCTTCCTGATGAGTTATCAGCGATGCATAATGTGTTTCATGTGTCAATGTTGAGGAAATATGAGCCAGATCCATCCCATGTGTTGAGGACTGATGAGGTTGAGCTAGATTCTACCTTGAGCTATGTTGAATATCCAGTACAGATTCTGGATAGGAAGAAGAAGCAGATGAGGAATAAGGTTATCCCATTGGAAATGGTCCAATGGAGCAAGCATGGTCGTGAGGAAGCTACATGGGAAGTTGAAGAGAAGATGAGACAAGAATGGCCTCATCTGTTTGAGCTTTGACAGTGGAGTTGTGTTGGTAAGTTCTAGTGTTTGTTGATTTCTCCCCTGTGTTTGCCTTTGATTTCGAGGACGAAATCGATTTCTAGTGGGGGTAGAGTGTTGGCATACGGTGGCATCCGGATCCCACTTCCCGGGGGTGCAGCGGAAAACAAAAAATGGCCCGGAAAGTGTTCAATACATCAAAATAAATCTACAAACATACATAGGGTGTTCATAGATTGCTACCTTGCTGGCGTCTAGGCGCCTGGCTCCAACCAGAAATTCACAGGGAAAATCTGGCTCTTCTCGGTAGGCGGCGGTAGATCCTCCAATCAGGTCCACGACCGGATTCAATCTTCCTCCATCAATCTGCACTAGAAGACTTGA
>KQ995386.1:89675-104844 GCA_001598015.1 Dorcoceras hygrometricum
CGAATCTGGTCGTGGACCGGATTGACGAATCTACCGCAATCAACCGAGAAGCGCCGGGTTCTTGAAACACCGGTTGGAGCCAGGCACAAGTGCCAGACAGGTGACCTGCTAAACACCCTATGTATGTTGATATGTAGATCTGTTATGATAATTCGTATTGATCGCATCCCGGTAAAAATTTTTGTTCTTCCGCTGCCTGCCGGGGTGCGGATCCGGACCAACCCCAAACAGCCCAGCCCCCGCGCGAAGAGCGGCCATGATGTTGCGCAACCAGTGTGCATCCCGTCGCCCATCCAGCGCGCGAGATCAGCAGCAATCATCAGCGCAACAATTTGCGCAGAACAGCGGCCGCCATGCGCGATCTCCGTGCAACCTGGTGCGCGAGACCAGCGGCCATCGATCGCCTATCAATCGCGCAGCCGCGCGTGAAGCAGCACCCATCTCTCAGCCACCATGCACGGCAAGCGCGCATGGTTGCGCGCGCGCGGCGGCGTCCGTGGCCAATCTTCTAAATTTTTTTTTATTTTTTTTTGTTTGATCTGAAAAATTGAGATTCGATACAATTATGGCACAATAATGTATTGAAGGATCCGAGCCTGTGCTCTGATACCACTGTTGGCATACGGTGGCGGATCCGGATCCCACTTCCCGGGGGCGCAGCGGAAAACAAAAAATGGCCCGGAAAGTGTTCAATACATCAAAATAAATCTACAAACATACATAGGGTGTTCATAGATTGTTACCTTGCTGGCGTCTAGGCGCCTGGATCCAACCAGATTTACAAGAAAACTGGCTCTTCACGGTAGGCGGCGGTAGATCCTCCAATCAAGTCCACGACCGGATTCAATCTTCCTCCGTCAATCTGCACTAGAAGACTTGACGGATTTGCCATGGACGGAATCACCTCGAAAAGACGATCGGAACAAGTCCGATCACCCTATGGACGGCGGACGGCGGAGCACAGCGGCGCTTGGGGCGGCGCACGGCGGTCGGCCGAGAGGGAGGAATGGGGGCGGCGCCTTTTGTGTGATGGAGGCTAGGTTTAGTTGTGTAGTGTGTGATTAATTAGCCCTAGATGTAACTCATATAATTATAAGTTAATCATGGGCTTGAACCGGCCCATTGGACTTGGGTCAGGCCCAAGTCCATATGAACATTCGGTTCACTTAAATCACTGCGGTTTCATCATAACTCCAATCGACGATCAGATCGGACCGATCGACTCAGTTTCCAAAACTGAATATTATGATGTGAAAAACAATTTTTCAGATACCTAGTCCAAAATGACAGTTTTGCCCCTCAACAGCGGGAAATCGCAATTTGACCCCTGTTGACTCTTAGGAAGTCGCAGTCCCTAAAATCATCCTCAAGTGCTCAACACATTGAGCTCAGTTTCCGTGTGGGAATCACGAATCCAGTACTTGTGTGACCCTCAATGGTTCAGGGATACAGCTAGCCGTGGGCCCACAACCATTGTGACTCCGAAATCACAATTTCGGACTTGCCCATCGAATCATGGTAAAGCGCCTAGCAACATCGCCCCATGATACCCTAGGTATCACTGATAGCGCCTGCAAGAACCAGTTGGTCGTTGTTAGCGTACAGTACGGTCCTTTCAACACATATATCCCGATCAGATCAACGACCATTGGTAAATCGAGAGTCGCTAAAGATCCGATAGCTATGCATACATCTTGGAGATCGAATAGTGACATCACGAGTGTTACTAGGTAAACCCATTTACCTAAAACACTTCTAGTACTCTGGCCAGAGATTTATACACTATTATCCCTTCAGATAGCATAGGATATCCACGCATGAGAGCGAGCGGTGAATCCTCGACAACGAAGCATCGACTCCTACATGCATCGGGACCTCACCCAATCCCGCCGCCTAATGACCCCAAGTGAGTCGGAAAACGGGTCAATGTGAGACGCCTATCATGTAGAGCCTCAATGACGTTTCGAGTAGTGAGGACTAATCAGTACAACCAAGACCTCGGACTTATCCACTCGACAAATGGTAACCACTTGGAAAGTTCGAACGAGGGTAGTTCGATAGATCACCAGGTCACTATCCATCTGCATGCTCAGAACATCACAATGTTCCCTACCAATGAAACATGGTACTTCACATCGCAGATGCTAGTCTCAAGCTCGGGCAGCCTTATACTCATTTTGACGGCCCAATCGACTAGGAACAAATTCAGAATACACAGTGACTATTATATGTGTTTCATGATAGCCATAATATCCACTATCGCATCTAACATACACTATGGTGCATTCTAGGTCTTTATCCAACAAAATTGTTAATATTATAATCATAATGAAAATAAAGAATGCCATAAAGAAATACGAATATCATATATAAAGATTGTCATATACAAGAGTCTATAAAACCCACATGCCACAAGTTGGCTAGTTGGGCATCTACTCTAACAGGAGAATGTGAGGACTAGAAATGGTTAAGTATGATTTACAGACTAATCAGATTTGAGGAAGGATTTGTTAATTGAGTTATTAACTATCGGGTTTTCAGATTTGAAGACTTGGTGATTTTTCAGAATTTCAGTTTTGAGCGGGATCTGGATGTTCAGATCTGTCCCTCGGGTGTTTGCTTGAATTGTCGCGAGTAGGGAGTGAAACGCTGTCGTTTTGGTGCTAGTTAGACATGGCGTTGCAAGAGAATGCTACGTCGTATTGCGTATTCAGACTTGACGCTAGTGAATGAAATCTGATTATCGGGCGTGAGCAGATGTGAGCTTCTACTCGAGGAAATCAGTGATGGTCAGTGGTCTAGAGATGTTTAGATGTCAACTTTGGTCAATGGTACTGTGTATACCGGTGCGGTTTGGATATTTCAGATGTGATCAAGATCTGAGGAGCATTAGAGGGATCTGTTGTGAAAGCGGACTCTGATGCTACGTCGTTTTGGATAAGTAAGAGCGACGTCGTTTTGATTAGAACGCGTGTTTGTTTGGAGATCGGATCTGAGTTAGCGTTGGTAGATGTGAGTGATAGCTGAGGCCAGATTTGAGGGACTTCTGCCTTAGCAATGAGATCTGAACTTGTCGGTGAATTGACTTCTATTGTAGCTCAGACTTGGGGATTTAACTTAAGTGTCGATCAACACTTAGAGTATTTCGAACATTATATTCCCTATCTTCATCCCCGATAACCCTCGATTGGTACTGTTCACCCGAACCCTATTTTCGTCGATTGCCGTCGTTTTTCGCCGCCGTTTGGAGAAAGATTGGTAGCGCTGAGCTTGTATTCTCTAGGGCTTTCGATTGATACCAGTTTGGAGAATGGAGTCACCGGATTCGAGGAGCGTGAAGTTGTTACGGTGTTCGTATGTCTTCGCGATTGTGGACCAGTAGTTCTTCTGTTCTTTAACAGCTTTGGGTAAGTGATTCTTTACCGATTTAAGCTTCGTATGAGAGCTGAGTAGTGCTCTATTGGAGTTAGGTAACTGAGTTAAGTTACTGGGCTTTAGAATTAAGCTGTTTGAGTTCATATTTGAGTTGATAATTAGATACTTTGACAGATTCGAACTTGTAGTAGCTGCTGTTGAGTTGCCGTGGAGCTGCTAAGGCAGTAGACTTGAGTTGGCTGTTGCGCCCTTGTTGTGGTGAGATCTATTGAGGTAGAAGCTGATTTGAGGTACGAATTGAGCTAGATTTTAGCAGCTTTGCTATCAGCTTTGGGATATTTCCTTCGTGAATTAGTTGCTGTGAATTGTATTTATTGCTGAATGATTATGTGCTCTTGTCCGTGTTGTGTGCGTGTGAGCTTTGTGCATTGAATTAAGCATGAGTCTGCTTCTACTATCCCAATAAAACAAAGTGTTTGTTTCTAGAAATGCCACATTTCTGGAAAAGGAATTTCTACTTGATAGAAAAGGAAAGATATTAGAACTTTAAGAGGTTCGAGAACGAACTGAAGTACCAAGTGAATCTCCCGCACCTCAGGGGCCAATCCTTGATATGGACAAACCTAGGAGATCTGAAAGGGTTCCTAGGGCTCCTGTTAGATATGGTTTCCTCCTTGAAAATGATCAAAGTGATCAAACTGTTGGATTTGATCCAAGAACCTTCAAGGAGGCAATTTCCGATGCTGATTCTAATTTGTGGCTTGAAGCAATGCAATCTGAGATTGACTAAATGCATTCGAACCAAGTCTGGACTCTCGTGAATCCTCCCGAAGGAATAGTTCCTATTGGGTGTAAATGGATATACAAGAGAAAACTTGGGCCTGATGGTGAGGTACTGACATACAAGGCGCGACTGGTCGCGAAAGGTTACACTCAAAGACAAGGTGTTGACTATGATGAAACCTTTTTACCAGTCGCAATGTTCAAGTAAATTAGAATCCTACTAGCCATATCTGCATGGTACGACAATGAGATATGGTAAATGGATGTGAAAACTGCGTTCCTTAATGAAACATTAAGGGAGAGATCTATATGACGCAACCTGAGGGTTTCACATCTATAGGAAGTGAGCATAAAGTACGCAAACTTCAGAGATCGATCTATGGTCTCAAGCAAGCATCGAGAAGTTGGAACCTGAGATTTGATGAAACAAATAAAGAATTTGGTTTCATCAAGAATCCCGAGGAGCCGTGTGTATAAGAAGGTAGGGAAGAATGTTGTGACATTCCTTGTACTTTATGTTGATGACATTCTACTCATTGGGAATGATGTAGGAATGCTTCAGTCAACTAAAGTATGTTTGTCTAGTAGATTCTCGATGAAGGACATGGGTGAAGCATCCTATATTTTTAGAATACAGATCTATAGATATAGATCGAAAAGGATGCTCGGACTCACCCAAGCGACCTACATCGATACCATACTTAAGCGATTCTCTATGGAAGAGTCCAAGAGAGGACACCTACCTATGTGCCACGGGGTCACTCTATCTAAGTCTATGTGTCCGAAGACTGATGAGGAGATAGAGAGTATGACACGTGTGCCATATGCCTCGACAATAGGTAGTATTATGTATGGTATGATCTCGACTAGATCGGATGTCGCATATGCTCTGAGTGTCACGAGCCGATACCAAGCCAACCCCGGTCAAATGCATTGGAAGGCTGTGAAAGATATTCTTAAGTACTTAAAAGGACTAAGAATATGTTCATGGTCTATGGGGGTGGTGAACTGAAATTGGAAGGCTACACTGATTCTAGCTTCCAATGTGATGTGGACGACTCGAATTCAACCTCTGGATTTATATTCATGCTCAATGGTGGTGCTGTCTCTTGGAAGAGTTCCAAGCAAGACACTATCGCGGATTTAACCACTGAGGCTGAGTACATTGCAGCATCAGCTGCTGCTAAAGAGGCGGTTTGGATGATGAATTTCGTCCAAGAGTTGGGCATATTTCCTGAAGGAGTTGGTCCAGTCCCGATGTACTGTGACAACATGGGTACCGTTGCGCAAGCAAAGGAACCTAGGTCTCACCAAAGATCCAAACACATACTGAGGAAATACCACATAATCTAGGATATTGTGGCTAGAGGTGACATAGCAGTCGAGAGAGTCGCCTCTGCAGAAAACATTGTTGATCCACTTACGAAGCCCTTGCCAGGACCATTGTTTGAAAAACATCACGAAGCAATGGGACTACGTCTCATGAGTAGTTGAATTTAGGGCAAGTGGGAGATTGTTAGAGTAGGTGTCCAACTAGCCAAATTGTGGCATGTGGGTTCTTGTTGACTCTATGTAAAAATGATCTTTATTCGCATTCTTTTATGGCATTCTTTATCTTCATTATTATGATTACAATTGTTGGATAAAGACCCTGAATTCACTCTAGTGTATGTTAGATGTGATAGTGGATTTGATGGCTATCATGAAATACATCTAATAGTCACTGTGAATTCTAAACCTGTTCCTATTCGATTGGGCTGTTCAAAAGAGGATAAGGACCGCCCGAGCTTGAGACTAGCATCTGCGATGCGAAGTACCACGTTTCATTGGTAGGAACATAGTGATGTTCTGAGCATGCAGATGGATAGTGACCTGGTGATCTATCGAACTAACCTCGTTCGGACTTTCCAAGTGGTTACCATTTGTCGAGTGGATTAAGTACGAGGTCTTGGTTGTACAGATTAGTCCTTATTACTTGAAACGTCATTGAGATCTACATGATAGGTGCCTCACTTTGACCCGTTTACCGACTCAGTTGGGGTCATCAGGTGGCAGGATTGGGTGAGGTCCCGATGCATGTAGGAGTCGATGCTTCGTTGTCGAGGATTCACCGCTCGCCCTTGTGCATGATATCCTATGCTATCTGAGGAGACAATAGTGTGACAAATATCTGGCCAGAGTACTAGATGTGTTTTAGATAAATGGGTTTACCTAGTAACACATGTGATGTCACTATTTGATCTCCAAGATGTATGCATTGTTATTGGATCTCTAGCGACTCTCAATTTACCAATGGTCGTTGATCTGATCGGGATATTTGAGTTGAAAGGACCGTAATGTACGCTAATCATGACCGATTGGTTCTTGCAGGTACTATCAGTGATACCTAGGGGATCATGGGGCGATATTGCTAGAAGCTTTACCATGATTCGATGGATAAGCCCGAAAATGTGTTTTCGGAATCACAAATGTCGTGAGCCCACGGCTAGTTGTATCCCTGAACCATTGAGGGTCAGACAAGTACTGGTTTCCCAATTATTGTATGGATATGGTACTCAAAAGTGTTGAGTATAGTAGGAGGATGGTTGGGAGTATGACTTCGTAAAAGTAGCTAAGGGGGTTGGACTTCCATATTTAGCTAATGAGAGTAAACCTGTCATATATAGATTTAGTGGTCCGAAAATTTGATTTTAAATCATAATGATAATTTTTGTAAATTGAGCACATCGATGGTATCTGATCATCGATCGGGATTATGATGAGACCACAATCGAGGGAGTCGAAACGAATGTTCACAGTTTGACTTGAACCGAATGTACAATGTTTGAGTTGAACCGAATGTTCACTGTTCGAGTTGAATCGAATGTTCACAGTTTGAGTTGAACCAAATGTTCACTGTTTTGTTCAAATCAAACTATATCCCTCAATCTATAAATATGGCAATGAGGAGACACTTTCAATAGTGAGAAAGAAAAACACCAAAAGCTATTCATCAAGCTCCTCCCCTCTCCCTTCTTCCCTCGCCATTGCCGCCGCCCCCCGCCGCCGTCAGAATTTGTTCCGACCATATCGGTGAGGAGATTCCGTTCCGTGAAATTTTCGTCGGTTTTCTAGTGCAAACCGACGAAGGAGTTGAGATTCTGGTCATTGACCGGATTAGGCGTTGATCTAGCCGTTCAACCGTTGACGTGCCAATTCCCTCGTGGAATTGGTCAGAGCCAGGCGCCTAAACGCCATCAAGGTACCTTCTGAACATTCTATGAGTTTTTTTTATTATTATATAGTTTTATTGACTCGGGCTCAAATTTTAGAATTCTTCCGCTGCGCCCCGGGAGCAGGATCCGGATCGACCGCTGCGCCAACAGTGACGACTACAGTGAGCTTATTTTAGGATCATTTCCCTCAAACCAATCAAGTTAGGCACAACCAACCTTCCTCGAAACCTCAAACATCCATCAGATGTGACAGAATAATCGTCCAACTGTCCAGCTCGAGTCTTCAACTTCAACTCATGGATATAAGGATCCGTTCTCTGAGCTGCCCTAATATCCGAAACAATATGTGGCTCCACTTGAAAAGATGACACCACAACATAGTCATCACCTGGGTAAAAACGCCAACCAGTTGTGCTTAGATTCTCATGGACCTTAGAGATATTTAGCGATGCAAGCATCGACACTTGAGCTTTTCTGTTAAGCGCATCAGCAACTACATTCACTTTCCTAGCTGACACTGAATCTCGCAATCAAAATCTTTAAGCAGCTCCATCCATCTACGCTGCCTCATATTCAAATCGGACTGCGAAAAGAGATACTGAAGACTCTTGTGGTCCGTATACACTACAAATTGTTCGCCATAGAGATAGTGGCGCCAAATCTTCAAAGCAAAGATAACGGTCGCCAACTCCAAGTCATGAACTGGGCATCGAGTCTCATGAGGTTTCAACTGACGGGAGGCATACGCAATGACTCGACCATGTTGCATCAAAACACAACCCAATCCATAAGCGAAGCATCAGAACATACCACAAAACCTCCTGAACCTGAAGGCAAAGCTAACACTGACGATGTAGTTAGCTTCTCTTTGAGTGGTTGGAAGTTGTTCTCACATTCCTCCGTCCAAACAAATCTCTTATCCTTCTGGGTCAACTGCGTCATAGGCTTAGCTATACTAGAGAATCCCTCGATGAATCATCGATAATAGCTAGCCAACCCCAACAAGCTATGAATCTTCGAAACGTTCTTGGGACGTTCCCAGTTCACTACGCCCTCTACCTTACCGGGATTAACATATAAACATTCAGCCGAAATGACATGACCCAGAAATACTACTCTATCCAACCAAAACTCGCACTTAGAGAACTTGGCATACAACTGCGAGTCTTGAAGTGTTTGGAGGACCAGTCTCAAGTGCTTTTTATGTTGCATCTGAGTCTTCGAGTAAACCAAAATATCATCGATGAAAATAATCACGAACTGATCGATGAACTCTCTAAATACTTGATTCATCAAGTCCATGAAAACTGCAGGGGCATTAGTCAAACCAAAAGGCATAACCTAGAACTCGTAATGCCCATACCTCGTTCGAAACGCAGTTTTAGCAATATCTTCCTCTTGAATCCGCAACTGATGGTATCCTAAAAGCAGATCGATCTTCGAATACACGGCTGAACCTTGAAGCCGATCAAATAAATCGCCGATCCTCGGTAAAGGGTACTTATTCTTCACAGTAGCCTTGTTCAGTTGCCGAAAGTCGATGCACATCCTCATCGAACCATCCTTCTTCTTCACAAACAGGATAGGAGCTCCCCACGGTGACATGATAGGCCGAAGGAAGCCTTTCTCCACAAATCGCTAAGCTGTACCTTCAGCTCTCTCAACTCTACTGGTGCTAAACAATATGGGGTTCGTGAGATAGGAGCTGTACCAGGTACCAACTCAATGCTAAAGTCGATCTCCCTCCTCGGAGGAAAACCAGGAATTTCCTCGAAAAACACATCAGGGAAATCACGAGAAATGGGGATGTCACTAAGCTCTACACACGACTTCGAGGATGCATCCAAAGCATAAATCATAAACCCTACATTGTCCATCGACAATAGGCCAAACATCTCCATAGCAGAGATCAACGGAATCTTCGATTGGGAATCATGGTCTTAAAATTCCACTTCTAACCAGGCTGGGGCCGAAAATGCACAACGTCATGGAAATAATCCACGGTGGCCATAAAACTAGACAACACGTCCAATCCCACTATGCAATCAAAATCCCACATGACCAACCGAATCAGGTTTGCTATCAATACATTCTCGCCAAACCTAAGTATGTCATTCAAAAAAATCTCTTTGGAGAACAGGATCGCGTCGGCAGGAGTCGCAACAGAAACAATATCACGCAAATAGTGGTATGCAAACCATGCTCAACCACAAATGCATCATCTATAAACGAATGTGATGCTCCAGTATCAATAACACACGTTCTGGAAAATCAAAAACAGTACAAGTACCTGCGATCACTCCCCCAGACGTGCCCTCTGCTTGCTCCCTGATCATGGCATTATCTTGGACATTCTGAGGTCCTGAGAACCGTGGTTGGGAGGACTGTCCAAAATGCGAAGGACCAGGCTGCTGAAACGGCCTATGCTGGGTTTCCCCCATCCATTGCCTTGTCCACCGCATCCGCATAACTAGTAGGAGAACTCGTCAAAACCAAGGAATAAAGATCCTCATTCAACCCTTCCAAAAATCATTCCTCTTCGCCCTCTCGTGGCCAGACACATGAGGAAAATAGGCAAGGAGAGAAGAAAACCTTCGAGCATACTCCCCCACAGACATGGTTCCCTGAACCAAGTTATCAAACTCACGCTCCCGGGCATTCACGTAGGACTCTGGAACATACTCCTGGAGGAATCGAGTACAAAAACTTGTTGGCATACAATGGCGGATCCGGATCCCATTTCCCGGGGGCGCAGCGGAAATCAAAAGTTGCCCCGAGAAACGTTCAATACATTCAAAAATCAATAAACATTCATAGGGCGGTAGATCGTCAATAAGGTCCACGACCGAAATCAGGATTCCTCCGTCAATCTGCACTAGAAGATCTGACGGATTCTGACACGGACGGAAACTCCTCGTCGTGGTGATCGAAACAAGTCCGATCACACTATGAACGGACGGAGGCGGCACGACGGAGGCGCGGCGGTGGGCGGCGGCCGTGCGTGAGGTTTGAGAGGAGGGGCGGCGGTTTTGGAACTTGGAGGCTAGGGTTGTGAGATTCTAATCATTCATTAGTTGCCCTAGGTCAAGACTAAGTATAGGTATGATGGGTTTGAATCGGCCCATTGGACCTGGGGCGGGCCCAGTCCAATATATGAACATTCGGTTCATCCGCATCACCGTGGCTTCATCATAATTCCAATCGACGATCAGATCGGACCGATCGACTCAGTTTCCAAAACTGAATATTATGATACGAAAACAATTTTTCAGATTATTTAGTCCTAAATGACAGTTTTGCCCCTCAACAGTGGGAAATCGCAATTTGACCCCTGTTGACTTTTAGGAAGTCGCACTCCCTAAAATTCTCCTCATATGCTCAACACATTGAGCTCAGTTTCCGTGCGGGAATCATGAATCCAGTACTTGTGTGACCCTCAATTGTTCAGGGATACAGCTAGCCGTGGGCCCACAACCATTGTGGCTCCGAAATAACAATTTCGGACTTGCCCATCGGATTATGGTAAAGCGCCTAGCAGCATCGTCCCATGATCCCCTAGGTATCACTGATAGTGCCTGCAAGAACCAGTTGGTCGTGGTTAGCGTACAGTACGGTCCTTTCTACACATATATCCCGATCAGATCAACGATGCCTGCAAGAACCAGTTGGTCGTGGTTAGCGTACAGTACGGTCCTTTCTACACATATATCCCGATCAGATCAACGACCATTGGTAAATCGAGAGTCGCTAGAGATCCGATAGCTATGCATACATCTTGGAGATCGGTGACATCACGAGTGTAACTAGGTAAACCCATTTACCTAAAACACATCCAGTACTCTGGCCAGAGTTTTATACACTATTATCCCCTCAGATAGCATAGGATATCCACGCATGAGAGCGAGCGGTGAATCCTCGACAACGAAACATCGACTCCTACATGCATCGGGACCTCATCCAATCCCGCCGCCTAATGACTCCAAGTGAGTCGGCAAACGGGTCAAAGTGAGGCGCCTATCATGTAGAGCCTCAATGGCGTTTCGAGTAGTGAGGACTAATCAGTACAACCAAGACCTCGGACTTATCCACTCGACAAATGGTAACCACTTGGAAAGTCCGAACGAGGGTAGTTTGATAGATCACCAGGTCACTATCCATCTGCATGCTCAGAACATCACAATGTTCCCTACCAATGAAACATGGTACTTCACATCACAGATGCTAGTCTCAAGCTCGGGCGATCTTATCCTCATTTTGACGGTCCAATCGACTAGGAACGAATTCAGAATGCACAGTGACTATTAGATGTGATTCATGATAGCCATCATATCCACTATCACATCTAACATACACTATAGTGCATTCTAGGTCTTTATCCAACACAATTGTTAACATCATATAACATAATGAAAATAAAGAACGCCATAAAGAAATGCGAATAACATATATAAAGACTGTCATATACAAGAGTCAATAAAAACCCACACGCCATAAGTTGGCTAGTTGGGCATCTACTCTAACAATCTCCCACTTGCCCTATAGCCAACTACTCATCAGACATAGTCCCATTGTTTCGTGATGTTTTTCAAACAACGTTCCTGGCAAGGGCTTCGTAAGTGGATCAGCAATGTTGTCCGCAGAGGCGACTCTCTCAACTGCTATGTCACCTCTAGCCATAATATCCCGGATTATGTGGTATTTCCTCAGTATATGTTTGGATCTTTGGTGAGACCTAGGCTCCTTTGCTTGCGCAATGGCACCCGTGTTGTCGCAGTACACCAGGACTGGACCAACTCCATCAGGAATGACGCCCAACTCTTGGACGAAATTCCTCATCCAAACCGCCTCCTTAGCAGCAGCTGATGCTCCGATGTACTCAGCCTCAGTGGTTGAATCCGCGATGGTGTCTTGCTTGAAACTCTTTCAAGAGACAGCACCACCATTGAGCATGAATACAAATCCAGAGGTAGACTTCGAATCATCCACGTCACATTGGAAGCTAGAATCAGTGTAGCCTTCCAATTTCAGTTCACCACCCCCATAGACCATGAACATATTCTTAGTCCTTTTAAGTACTTAAGAATATCTTTCACAGCCTTCCAATTCAATTGGCCGGGGTTGGGCTGGTAGCGACTCGTGACACTCAGAGCATATGCGACATCTGGTCCAGTTGAGATTTTATTCCATACATAATACTACCTATCATCGAGGCATATGGCACACGTGCCATACTCTCTATCTCCTCATCAGTCTTTGGACACATAGACTTAGATAGAGTGACCCCGTGGCTCATAGGTAGGTGTCCTCTCTTGGACTCTTCCATAGAGAACCTCTTAAGTATGGTATCGATGTAGGTAGCTTGGGTGAGTCCGAGCATCCTTTTTGATCTATCCCGATAGATCTGTATTCCAAGAATATAGGATGATTCACCCATGTCCTTCATCGAGAATCTACTAGACAACCATATTTTAGTTGACTACAGCATTCCTACATCATTCCCAATGAGTAGAATGTCATAAAGATCTCTTCCTTAATTTTTCCATTAAGGAACGCAGTTTTCACATCCATTTGCCATATCTCATAGTCGTACCATGCGGCTATGGCAAGTAAGATTCTAATTGACTTGAACATTGCGACTGACGAAAAGGTTTCATCATAGTCAACACCTTGCCTTTGAGTGTAGCCTTTCGCGACCAGTCGTGCCTTGTAGGTCAGTACCTTACCATCAGGCCCAAGTTTTCTCTTGTATATCCATTTACACCCAATAGGAACAATTCCTTCGGGAGGATTAACAAGAGTCCAAACTTGGTTCGCATGCATTGAGTCAAACTTAGACTGCATTTCTTCAAGCCACAAATTAGAATCAGCATCGGAAATTGCCTCCTTGAAAGTCCTTGGATCACATCCAACAACTTGATCACCTTGATCATCTTCAAGGAGAAAACCATATCTTTCAGGAGCCCTAGGAACCATTTCGGATCTCCTAGGTGCGACCATTTCTGGTACTGGCTCTGGAGGCGCAGGAGATTCACTTGGTACCTCAGTTGGTTCTCGAACCTCTTCGAGTTCTACTATTTTGCCCTTTCTATCAAGTAGAAATTACCTTTCCATAAAGGTTGCATTTCTAGAAACAAACACTTTTGTTTCGTTTGGATAGTATAAGTAGTATCCAATAGAATTCTTTGGATACCCAATGAAGTAGCATAAGATGGATCTAGTATCCAGCTTATCTCCCAGTGTCTGCTTCACGTAAGCAGGACATCTCCAAATTCTCATGTATGAGTATTTGGGTGATTTGCCCATCCATATCTCATATGGAGTCTTATCCACTGCCTTGGTGTGGACATTGTTCAACAATATTATCGTCGTTTCGAGCGCATAGCCCCAAAACGAGGTAGGAAGATCAGTGAAACACATCATAGATCGAACCATGTCCATCAAGGTTCGATTACGACGCTCCGCTACACCATTGAGCTGTGGTATGGCCGGAGGGGTCCACTGCGAGAGAATCTCATTCTCTTTAAGATAGTCTTGAAATTCAGCACTTAAGTATTCACCACCTCGATCGGATCGAAGTGCTTTAATACTCTTGCCTAGCTGATTTTCTACTTCAGCCTTGAATTCTTTGAACCTTTCAAAGGATTCAGACTTGTGCTTCACTAAGTACAAGTACCCATACCTAGAGTAATCATCGGTAAAGGTGATGAAGTATGTGTGACCGTACTTAGTACCAATGCTAAGTGGGCCACACACATCAGTATGGATCAAATTCAATAGGCCTTGAGCACGTTCAGGCTTGCCCTTGAAGGGTTGTTTAGTCATCTTTCCCTTGAGACAAGACTCACAAGTCGGTAGGGAGTTAATGTCTGACAAATCAAACATGTCACTCCTAACTAACTTGTTCATCCTACTTAGAGAAATATGACCTAGCCTAGCGTGCCAAAGTTGTGCTGGGTTCAAGCTATCGTGTTTCCTTTTAATTTTTGTTGTATGTGTTTCCACATCGCGAGTTGGAACTGGTTTTAATTTTAAGGTGTATAGATCGTTTTCGCGTTCCCCAATGCCAATCAAACATTCATTCTTGTATATATTGCAAATCGAATTAGCAAAAACACAAGAATATCCATCACTATCAAGCATAGAAACAGAAATAATGTTCTTTATCAATTCGGGAACAAATAAAACATCCTTCAATAACAACTTAAAATTTTACGATAGAAATAAATAGACATCCCCTATAGCTACTGCAGCAACTCTTGCTCCATTGTCCAGCCTCAAGTGGGTCTCACCCTCTCTAAGACGTCGGCTTCTTGTCATCACCTGCAAATCATTGCAGATATGAGATCCACATCCGGTATCAAGTACCCAAGAAGTCAAATTAAGAGACATATTTATTTCGATATAGAACATACCTTTTGCAGTTCGCAACTGCTCGAGGTACTCCTTGCAGTTCCTCCTCCAATGCACAGGCTTGTGGCAGTGGTGGCAAACATCCTCGGACTTGTTTGGCTTGGAAGCCTTTGCCTTTGGCTTCTTAGTGGGCTTTTCCTCCTTCACAGGGGCAGAACACTTCTTACCCTTACGTTTGGGCCCTTTCTTAGCAGAGGAAGAAGAGCCCATGAGGAGGACGGGCTTGTCCTTCTTTATGGTTCCTTCGAACACGACAAGCATGTTAACCACCTCTTCGAGGGTGGCTGCCAGCTTGTTCATGTTGAAGTTGACCACAAAGGGGTCGAATGCAGCAGGCAGTGAGAGGAGAAGCACATCCACAGACAGCTCGTGTGTAAGTGTGATGT
>KQ995386.1:113999-126537 GCA_001598015.1 Dorcoceras hygrometricum
CCTCTATACCACGCACAGCCAATCAGCCGGTGGAAATCATCGGTCCGTGATCATCGGGGCCCGTCAGCCCATCACAGCTCGGTGGTAGACACTCGAATCCGGTAGTCACCACTCCGACGATAGCGTTGGACTTTTCTGGCACGACTCAACAGTCGGCCAGTCACAACGTGGCACCCAATCAGGTAATCAAATCAATCTGTCAATTCAGGCTCAAGATGTATGCATGAATGCCATTCGATATCAAAGCATAAAGCATACAATGCATAATACGTGAAATAAAGCATAACTCAATCAATTCCATAATTCAATTTCACGTAAGTCACATAACCACAATTCACAACATCGATAACTAGCCATGTTCAAGTTCAACTGCTAAGGGCTGCTCAGTCGTACCTTAATTCCTCAATTTACCTAACAGATTCTCCTGGCTCAAATCACGCAGCAGAGACTTCCACAAGCTTAAAAGAACCAACTGCTGAATCTACTCCACGCAGCCCGCAATTCACGAACGAGCAGGGCCTTCGGAATTCTCAACTCGACGCTCCAAATTTCCAAACTAGCATCAATGGAAAGATCAAGTCTCAAAGAGTCCAGCGCCACCAAGAATATCAAAAACGAAGGCTGGAATCGACAGGAAATGGCGATAGAAGAAGATGGTGAACAGTAACTCGTCGAGGGTTTGAAGTAGAAGAGATAAGAGATGTCTGGCTCAAAATAATCTAAGTGTCGATCAACACTTCCATATATACCTCTTCAAAATCTCATCTGCTGATTCATACAATTCAGCCAAAGAAACCAGCAGGAAGCAATCAGCAGCAACCCTCTATTCTTTTTCGTAAAATTCAGCAGCAACTAACAATTCAACAACCGCGCGCTAACACTGCAAAACGACACCGTTCTAACTAATCTAAACGACACCGTAGCAAATATCAGCAGGTAACAACTCTCGCAAGCAAAACAAACCATCTGCTGATCGCGCGAAGTTCTCAAAACGACGACGCATCTCGACGCCTTTGAAATTTCGCATCTGCTGAACTCTCAACGAAAAGCTCAAAATGCAGCGTTTCCACTAACTCAAACGACGCCGCTTCTCAACGCTAGTATTGCGCATCTGCTGATCAGCAGCAAGCAATACAACGCAATTACAATCAGCAGCAAACATCACGTCACGCCTACGCCATCATATCTATCAGCAGCTCTCAAACCATCTGCTGATCTCTCTTTCACAAGCGCATCTGCTGAATCTAAATAGTCATCTGCTGAATTAATAGTCAACACTCCAAAATGTTGACTACCACGCGTCACTTCCTCGTTCAACCTCACGCTACGCGCAATGTCTACCAGCAGCAACTTCTATTCGCACCAAAACCAGCAGATCTTCATGCGTCACGCTGACGTCACCATACCTGCTGATTTCAAATTCCACCAGCAGGAACTACAGTAACCTGCTGCTAACATTTTTGCTCCAAAATCGCTACGGTAGGAAATTTCCAAAAACTTAACGCGTCGCTCAAAATTCAGCAGAAACCTCAAAATCACGTGATTAATCCCAAATCCAACCAATTAATCACAAATCTAAACTCTCAATCCTCACAATTTCCCTCGCAAACCAAATAGCTCTTCTTCAAGTCTAATCCAACGCTCGATTAATTTTCCAAATAAATAATTAGCGGTTCAGATCTCACATAAGCTCTGATCTGATCTGTTTCACTTGATTTCCTCTGATCTGACTACGAAGCTCCAATTTGATCTGATCTACGTCATTCTAGTCTGATCGACTTACTCTTAGCTGATTGACGATGTTCTAAGCTGATCGACACGATCTGAGCTGATCGACTTGCTCTGATCTGATTGGCGACGCTCTAAGCTGATCGATAAGCTCTGAGCTGATAGGCAACGCTTTAAGCTGATCGACGAGCTCTGAGCTAATAGGAAACATACTAAGCTGATCTATGATGCTCTAAACTGATCTGTGTCGCTCTGATCTGGTCTGTGATTCTTTAAGCTGATCTGTGTAGCTCTGAGCTAGTCTATGATGCTCTAAGCTGATCTGTGTCGCTTTGAGTTGATCTGCAATGCTCTAAGCTGATCTGTGTCGCTTTGAGCTGATCGAAAATGCTATAAGCTAAGCTGTGTCGCTATGAGCTGATCGACGATGCTCTAAACTGATCTGTTTTGCTCTACGTCAAACTGTTGTAATCTGTTCTGATCTGTTTGTGCTGCTCCAGCTTGGATTGGGCTCTGCTGTTTCAGCTTAGACTTCTAAGCTGATCTAATCGATGCTTCAGTCTGTTCTTCTTTTAGCTGGACTGCTCTAAGCTGATCCACGCTTCCAAACTGGTCTTCGTCCTTGCTGAACCACAACTCCTTGTTTATACAACGCAGTTCTCATCTCTTGTCTGATCTGATCTGCTACAGCTTAAACCTACGCACTTGTGTAGATCTTCAGTAACATCAGAGCAAGTTTTGTGTTCATCAAAATCCCGATCTGATCTCCGTAGCAGATCCAACACCTATGCTCTGAGTGTCAAGGGCAGATATTAAGCCAACTTGGATCAAATGCATTGGAAGACCGTGAAGGATATTCTTAAGTACTTGAGAAGGACTAAGAATATGTTCATGGTTTAAGGGGTGGGGAATTAAAACTGGAAGGCTACACTGACTCTAGCTTCCAGAGTGATACGGATGACTCAAAGTCAACCTCTGGATTTGCATTAATGCTCAATGGAGGTGCTGTCTCTTGGAAGAGTTCCAATCAGGACACTCCTATGGATTCAACCACTGAGACTGAATATATTGCAGCATCAGCTGCTGCTAAGAAGGCCGTTTGGATGAGAAATTACGTCCAAGTTTTGGAGTAATTCCTGAAGTAGTTGATCTAATCCCGTTGTACTGTGACAACACAGGTGCCGTTGCTCAATCAATGGAGCCGGGGTTTATCAAGTGATTCAAACATACTAAGAAAGTTACACATTATCCAGGAAATTTTGGGAAGAGGAGACATCGTTGTCGAACGAGTGTAGAAATCGTATTTTTCGCTGACCAGATATCAACTTTCTTCGGATAAATCGAGTTTCGAATGAAATAACTCCTACAGATAAAACAAGCTATCGGGATAAAGATAGATCTTTCCGATAATCAAGTTGTCCAGATAAAATAGCTCTTAACGAATGAAAATATGCTATCCAAATAAAATGATCTTCCGAGTAAAAATAAACCTGAATAAAATTTGAAAACCAGTTTTGTGGATAAAGCAGCTCTTTCTGAAGAATTGGATGGCTATTTACTACTTAGGCATTCACTGCTGAAAATCAGTTTTGTGGATAAACCGTTTACAATATTCACCGCATTGAATGTTCATCGCTTAAACATACAAAACAACGATGCACCACAGGAAGATCCAATATTTAAGCTTTCTGGTATCATAAAAAATGACAATTACACGTGCCACCGGACCATCGTCAAAGCATTAGTATAATTGAAAGTAAGGTTAAAAAATCACATACAACAAATCATCGATCCTTTTATATTATATCCACTTTTATGCAATATTTGAGTTTTAATTTTCCGTTACATAATTACAAACTCAACACTGGTCATTATTAATTGTCATTTTGTCTACACGTCACGACTCACGGCCGCTAATCATGTAGCACATTCATTGGCTATATGCTAAACTAGGGAACCGTTTCTACCTACCTCTGACTATCACTGGAAACCGAATTAAGCAAACAATCACTGGCCCATAACAACATAGCCACACGCATCTAATCTTCCTTCTATGGCTTCTTCCTCAATGCTACTCTTCCCTCCAAACCTCTCTTTCTCCTCCAGAACCCGTCTGGCCTCCGCCAACACCGCTGCCAGCACTCCAAGAACTACCGGATGCAGACCATTTTCAGTCGTTGCCTCAGCTTCATCACGTGCACTCCAAGCTCTCATATTCGACTGCGACGGTGTGATACTTGAATCCGAACACCTTCACCGCCAGGCCTATAATGACGCCTTTGCGCACTTTAATGTTCGCTGCCCATCTTCTTTTTCCACGGGCCCGCTCAATTGGAGCCCTGAATTTTACGACGAGTTGCAGAATTTGATCGGTGGCGGCAAACCCAAAATGCGATGGTCCCTTTTCTTTTATGATTTTTCTGCAAAGCTTTAGCTTCTTTAATTTATTTTGTGCTTGAGAAATGGGAAGTTCCTTCTTTTGGCTGAAATATATCACACTTTGGTGGCTTTCTCGAAGGTATTTCAAGGAACATGGTTGGCCAACTTCTACTATTTTCTATTCATCTCCGGAGAATGATGATGATAGAGCGAAGTTGATTGACATTCTTCAGGTTTCATTCATCTTATTCTCTGCTGTTATTTCGTCTTTTTCTTTCTTGGGCTTATTTAGTAAAGCTTAAGCTAATTAACTAAAAGACAGGAACTTCTATTTTGAGTGTTTGACTTTTGAATGCACTTGGCATGAATTTTATCCCAGACAGAAAACATTATTTGAATTAGGTGTTATTAATCAGGTGTTATAAACTACTCTGTATTAGTACCGGCAAGCTGTATTTTATGTCCTTGAATCAAAATGTTCAGTCATCTTGTCCTATATTAAGCTCTGAATCATGGTTCAATGACAACCTGCATGGAACATTTGGGTATAAATCAGATTGTAATAGGCAAATAAATGGTGGTAGCAGTTGTATATTTACATAGAATGGACGAAATTTGGCTATTGGATTTTGATACGACATGTTTCCTCTGAGAGGCCCAAGCATGTACGTACTGGGACGAAGTTCAAGTCCAAGGGGCCTGATCTAACAGGCCCATCGGAGGATGAAGAGAAGCACAACCCACGCCGGGATGGGGTGGAGAATAAAAGGAGTGGAAATGTTGGAGAGTTAGTTATGTTGTTATTCTCTTCTTTTGAGCGTGACTAGCTGAGCTAGGGAAAGTTTCATACCTTGTACAGAGATATACTCTCTGGAATCAATCTGTAAACACCATTTTCTATAATACAAGCCAGGTTTCTTCTTAGGCGGCTTTTGCGAACCAGATAGCTATCAATTGGTTTGACCTGCCATAGCCGCGACCCGATCGGAAGCCAGGATTGAGGCCCTTGAGACAGGGACTCGGTCCACTCTCGGCTCCATCACATGACCACTCTTCTCGAATAGCTCCTAGCCTCCAAAAGCCCGAATGCCAGAACCACTCACAACAGTCACGATCCTTCTTCCCAAGATGGGAAGGCCGACGACGCCGATGTCTTCAAGCAAAGCTGCTCGCAGAATGGATTTCCCGCCCTTTGTCGACTCTGACCCCTTCGCTTGTCTGGGCAAAAATCGAACAGTACTTTGAGCTCCACGACACACCTCCTACTCACAGCTTACAATTTGCCCACATCTGGATAGACAGGTCAACAGTTCACTTGTTTCACTAGATTACTACACAAATTCCCAACATTTCCTAGCGACAGTTCACCGCAGAGCTCATTAACAGGTATAGTGAACGAAAGGTGATGAATCCCTACGAGCTCTTAGCCACGCTAAAAAAGGATAGTGATGTAACCGAATTCTCTCAGTCGACGAGCTGCCACCGCTCGGGAGATCGAGAGATCGGGACATCGGGACAGTTGGTGAGTGAAGGATGATTGATGTCTTCGAAACTCCCACAACCACAGATAACGGGTCAGAGGACGCCGGGAGTGTATCCGGCGAAGCCCCTCCGATGCTTATGTTGGATCTGTTTTGACAGATCCTAATTAAGTTTTGAATTACACAAAACCTATTATTGTGTTTCTAACAATTCTAATTAAGTGTGCAGATTCTATGTATCGAAGAAGACGATCAGCAGCTATAATTGTCCAGCAGTTGGTTCGCAACATTATCGATCAGCAGTTGGTTTGGTTCATAGAATCGGCAGTTGAATTAGCAATGGAGACGTCCAGAGTTATATCAGCTGTTCGTAATCAGGCGGAGGCCAAGTTGAATCAGCTGGATCATGATGAACCAGCTGGAACGATAACAACCAGCTGAAGAGCTAAAGTGCGAAGCGAACCAGCTGGATCATGTATTGAGAAGCTTGCTGGAGCATTAGATTGAAGAAGAAGATGCGCAAGTTACTGTTGACGAATCTGTTAGCAGTAGCGTTTATAAGTACTGTTGATGAATCTATCAACAGTCGCTATCCAAGAAGCAAGAAGCTATGAAGAATCGCAAGCTGGAGCTGGAGCTATGAAGAAGATCAGCTGGAGCGCTAAGTGTAGATGACATCAGCAGTGACGTCATCATTCAGCAGGAAGCTACAGTGATCAGCAGATGAAGATTCAGCAGATGAAGATTCAGCAGATGAGAAGAGATGCGCTAGAGGTGGAATGAGCTGTGATGACATCAGCCTTGATGTCATCACAATCAGCAGTTGGCTATCAGCAGACGAAGAGAAGCGCAAAAGACGATGCGACGTCGTGTTGAGATTCAGCAGATGGATTAGTTGTTGATAACGTCATCGGTGACGTCATCTAGACGCAAGAATCAGCAGGTAGCTTGCATCCAGACGCAAGAGGAAGCGACGTCGTAGAGGAGATATTCAGTCGCGAGCTACAGTGTTCAGTCGCAAGTATCCAGGCGCAAAGAATTGTTGAAGTATCAAAGCGCAGCAGTCGTAGTGATAAATCAGCAGCGAAGCAGTTGACAACTTACGAAGAATTATCAAAGATGGTTGTCAACTGCTGAGCTCAATTCAAATGGCGAAAGCGACAGTAGCCTGCAAAAGAAAAGGACACAAGTACTGTTCCCTTGTCGGTACTTTACAGAGGAGCGTTGCACTGAAATAGAAAGAAGACAAGATAGCCTTCTGGAGCGCTGAAGAGTTTTGGAAGCTTTCCAACGGGAAGAAATTCTACAGAGGCTATATATTCGAGGCAACGCCCATTGAAGAAGTGTTCGTGAGGTTGGTCACTGTGAAGCTATCGCAGAGAATCAGTCAATTGCACAGTGCACCAGCAGAGGGAAAAAAAAAGGAAAAGAAGATGAAGCAATCGACAATCATTCGAGAGAGGAGCTTATTGTGTCGATTGCTGAGTCTAGATTAGCTTGTTAGAGCATGTCCCTCGTGTGTGAGAAAAACAGAGAGATGAGAGTTTAAATATATCAATCTCACACACCCGGATTCATTCACATCTATCTGTGAATGAATCTCGAAATATGTTCACAGTTCCCGTCCAAGCATGAAGACGTAAAACTCTTGTGTATGTAGTCAGTCACACAGCTGCGGCTGTTTGTGCATTTGTGGAGTCTAGGAGTTCTCACAGCTGCTGGCTGTGGGATTGGGTCTGTACACGCAGTTGTAAGATCAAATCTTCTAGTGGAGCCTTCCGAGGTGGAAGAAGGGGAGATGTAGGATGTTGATATCCGAACTTCCATAAACAAATATGCTTTGTATCGTGTTCTGTTATTCATTCAGCAAGAAATTACTTTAGCACGCATACACGCATAACGCATTCAGCACGCACGCATAACAAAATTTAGTAAGTGCGAATTTTGGCTTGAAAAGGTTGCATTTCTCATATTATCTCGAAGAGTGGGATAGAAGTAGACCCATCAAAAGTAGAAGCAGTTTGAAAGTGGTCTGTACCTACGAGCATTACAGAGGTGCGTAGTTTCTTAGGACTTGCGGGTTATTATCGACGTTTCATTGAGGGATTCCAAGATAGTTGTCCCTGTAACGTCATTGACCAAGAAGAACGTTAGATTTTTTTGGTCACCAGAATGTCAATCCAGCTTTGAGAGATTGAAGCAAGTGTTAATAAAAACCCCTGTTTTAACACTGCCATCTGGGAAAGGGAACTACACGATCTATACAGATGCATCAAATGTAGGTTTAGGAGCTGTATTAATGCAAGATAAGAAGGTAATAACCTATGATTCTAGACAACTGAAAATCCATGAGAAGAACTATCCTACGCATGACTTAGAATTAGCAGCAGTGTGTTTGCATTGAAGATTTGGAGACACTACCTATATGGGGAGAAATGCAAGATATTTACAGATCACAAAAGTCTAAAGTATCTCTTTACCCAAAAAGAGCTTAACATGATGCAAAGAAGATGGTTAGAACTGGTAAAAGACTATGACTGTGTCATTAGCTATCACCCCGTTAAAGCTAACGTAGTAGCAGATGCGTTAAGTAGAAAAACTATGGGTTTAGTTCAACTTTCAGTTCAAATACCATTAGCTAAAGAAATTGAGAGCTTCGAGCTGGAAGTGATCACACATGAATGTGCTGCAAGATTAGCTGTGCTTTCAAACCGGTCTACGTTAAGAGATCGCATCAGAGAGGGTCAAGCGAGGGACGATCAACTGCTTAAACAAAAAGCAGCAAGATGAAGATAGAGGTGGAAATATATATACCACAGTAGATGAAATCGTGAAATACCAAGAATATTATGGGTACCGCGAGCTGAAAACTTGCACATTGATATTATGAACGAAGCCCATAACACTCCTTATTCCATTCACCCAGGAGTTACAAAAATATATAAAGATTTGCAACAACTGGTTTGGTGGCCGGGAATGATACGTGATATCTCCAGTTTCGTTTCTGAGTGTTTAATATGTCAACAAGTGAAAGCAGAGCATCAAAGACCAACAGGGATGTTAAAACCTCTCCCTATACCAATATGAAAATGGGATAACATTGTGATGAATTAGTAGGTTTACCCAGAAAACTCCATGGATTCAGTTCTATTTGGGTTATAGTTGATAGATTAACCAAGTCAGATCACTTCTTACCAGTGAAGAAAATGTATGATCTAAATAAGTATGCTGAGCTATACGTGAAAGAAATAGTGAGTCTCCATGGATTTCCAAGTTCCATAGTATCAGACCGAGAACTTAAATTTACTTTCATGTTCTAGAAGAGCTTGCATAGAGCCATGAGAACCAAGTTAACCTTCAGTACAGCTTTCCATCCGTAAACTGATGGACAATCTGAAAGAGTAATACAAACACTAGAGTATTTACTTCGAGCGTGTACTCTGGATTTTGTAGAAAGCTAGGATTTCAAATTACCCTTAGTAGAATTCACATATACCAATAGTTACCAGGTTTCAATAGAAATGGCTCCATATGAGGCTCTGTACGGTAGGAAGTTTAGATCACCGGTACATTGAGATGATGTAGGTGAAATAATATAAATAGGGCCTGATATTATAGAACAAACTGCAGAAGCCATTAAAAGAATGCGTGATCGTACGAGGACGGCACATAGTAGATAAAAGAGCTATGCTGATAGCCATCGCAGCGAGCTAATTTATGAAATAGGTGATCATGTGTTTCTGAAAGTAGCACCCATGAAGGGTGTAATGAGATTTGGAAGGAAAGGTAAGCTAAGTCCCAGATATATTGGCCCGTACGAAGTGCTGGAAAGGATAGGGACATTAGCTTATCGCTCGGCATTGCCACCGCAGTTATCAGCAGTTCACAATGTTCTCCACATATCAACTCTCAGGAAATACATTTTGAATCCTTCTCATATGCTAAGGTACAAGCCGATCCAGCTTGCACCTGATCTGACCTATAAAGAAACGCCAGTAAGGATCCTTATGAGAGAAAACCGAAGGTTAAGAAATAGAGATATCACTATGATCAAGGTTCAGTGGGCAAACCACTCAGAAAGGGAATCAACCTGGGAAGCTGAGGCAGATATGAGAAGTAGCTATCCAGATCTGTTTAAGTAAGTAAATTTCGGGGACGAATTTTTTATAAGGAGGGTGGAGTTGTAACGCCCAAAAATTCATAACAAATAAAAAGTTTAAAATTTGAGGGATCCATTTGTAATTCTTTTATTAATCAACTTTTGTCTAAATTGGTTTACCAGATTAGAGGCACGGTTTTGAGGGTTGTCCGGTTGGTCAAAGCAAGTCCGGTTCGTTCCATCTTTTAATCAAATTGGTTCGATTTATATTTGAATTGCTTTTAAAATAGAGTAGCACTTTTTAAGGAGGGTAACACTTTATTAGAAACGTGTTTTCATTCATTATAGCATTAGGATATTCATATAATACCATCAAATGCATAGTGCACCCTCATTCACAAAAACTTTACTTAGAGGAAAAACTTTTGAAGTGGTGCTATCTGCTAACAAGAAACCGACCAAAGCTTTAAAGTTTTCAAAGGAACTGATCGAGTTGTCTGTTGATCAAGCTAGATAATTATCTGAAATCGTTGTAGCAGATAAGACAAGTAAACTATGTTTCTTGATGTACTTGAGAAAACATATATTGTTTCTGTTTTCATGTTTGTACGAGCGTATGGTTTGAAAAACGTTTTCTTTAAAGTTCTTCAAACACAGTTTAGTCTAAGATGCTTTCGTTTGATTCAGAAGTGCTAGTTAGAAAATGTTTGATGACGTTCATCCACTTTCCTCATGAGTTTCTGGGAGTTTCTTCAAGTAGCTTACACATTTTTGTGTGAGTAGCTTACAAGTAGGTTACCTGTTTTTGGTTATTGAAGTTTTCCTTAGATATTTTTGATTTCCTTCATACCAAGGAAATTTTCCAAGCTGGTAGTTGTTATTGAACTAAGTTCGCGACCTACTCATTTTGTCCGAGCTGGTTTTTAAGTCGCGATATGGTTCTCCAGTTTGTTTGCAATCCGATTTCATTTCCAGTCCATTTGCGATGTTGTTTCTTGTTTAGTACTCGTGAACTGATTGTCCGGTTCAAGGACTTTGTTTGACCAACCAGCTTAGAGCTGATTCTAGATTTTGAACCAGTACGCCCGCGTGCTGATTATACTCCAAGCTGATCCAGCTCAAGTCCATTCTGTACTGATACAGAAATTCTAAGTTTAAATTCTTCGTTTATTTAGCTTTAATTCAAAGGTATAACTTCAATCGATTTGTAGTTATATCTAAATGTGAGAAATATTTCACCAGCTCAGAGTTCTGTTACACCTTATTGGTTTCTATAGCCCAAGCTGGTTTCAGAGTTCTCTTTCAATTGTATTCCAATGAACTCCCAATAGTTTTGGATCATCAACGGAGTTTTAAAATAGTAATCTATGGAAGAAAGTGATCTCAAATAGATCAAGAAAGCAGATTTTCCAGAAAGTTTGATGGTCCGTTCTTAAATAGGATCAAACGGAAACTAGCAGCCGCTGTTTAAAAAGAAGCAATTAAAAATTTTGCGCGCTGCTAATTTCATGAGCTGCAATAGCTCGTTGTTCTTGAACACATATAAAATAAACAAAGAGCACCGGAGACAGATCTGGTATGATTTAAAAATCATGCGGAAAATACCAGAACTGAATCCTAATATTTTAAAACAACTCAAACAGATTTATGTACAACATAAATCTGTTCGAAACTATGCAAGTGCTAGTGTGCTGCTGAAATGCGATGCTAAGCTGAACTGTTTATGCGAATGCTTGAATGAATGTGTGCTGAACTGTAAACGTGCAATGCGTGCTAAGTAAATATGCAATACAAAAAGCTTAAAGAACACGATACAAAGCACAGCGTATTTGTTTCTGGAAGTTCGGATATCAACATCCTACATCTCCCCTTCTTCCACCTCGGAAGGATCCACTACTTCATAACTGCACATCAGCCGCAACTGTGTGACTAACTACATACACAAGAGTTTAACGTCTTCATGCTTGGACGGGATTTGTGAACATATTTCGAGATTCATTCACAAACAGTTGTGAATGAATCCGGGTGTGTGAGATTGATACATTTAAGCTCTCATCTCTCTGTTTTTCTCACACACGAGGGACATGCTCTAACAAGCTAATCTAGACTCAGCAATCGACACAATAAGCTCCTCTCTCGAATGATTGTCGATTGCTTCATCTTCTTTTCCTTTTTTTTCCCTCTGCTGGTGCACTGTGCAATTGACTGATTCTCTGCGATAGCTTCACAGTGACCAACCTGCTCTGATACCACTTGTTGGTCCAAAATTAAAAGGATCAAAAGATCAGCAGCCGCGCTTTGTTAAAAGACTTTAAAATTTTGCGCCCTGCTAATACTTGAGCTGCAATAGCTCGTTGTTCTTGAACATTAACAATAAACAGAGCACCGGAGACAGATCTGGTATGATTTAAAAATCATGCGGAAAATACCAGAACTGAATCCTATATTTTAAAACAACTCAAACAGATTTATGTACAACATAAATCTGTTCAAGACTTGCGTGCTTGTGTGCTTCTGATATGCGATGCTAAGTGCTGAAGTAAACGTGCAATGCTAAAGTAAATGCTTGCTGAATGAATAATCTTGAACATTAACAATAAACAGAGCACCGGAGACAGATCTGGTATGATTTAAAAATCATGCGGAAAATACCAGAACTGAATCCTATATTTTAAAACAACTCAAACAGATTTATGTACAACATAAATCTGTTCAAGACTTGCGTGCTTGTGTGCTTCTGATATGCGATGCTAAGCTGAACTGTATGTGAATGAAGTGTGTGAGATTGATACAATGAACGCTCAACTCTCTGTTTTTCTCACACACTAGGGAATTGCTCCAATACAATACA
>KQ995386.1:149560-168996 GCA_001598015.1 Dorcoceras hygrometricum
CGACTGCTAACAGATTCGTCAGCAGTACTTATATCTCGAATCTTCTTCTTCGATCTAATACTCCAGCAAGCTTCTCAATACATGATCCAGCTGGTTCGCTTCGCACTTTAGCTCTTCAGCTGGTTGTTATCGTTTCAGCTGGATTATCATGCTCCAGCTGATTTCTTGGCCTCCGCCTGATTACGATCAACTGAATCAACTCTGGACATCTCCATCGCTAATTCAACTGCTGATTCCATGAACACCAAACCAACTGCTGATCGATAATATTGCGAACCAACTGTCTGGACAAATAACTGCTGCTGATTGTCTTCTTCGTTCCTAAAACCTGTACGCTTAAGTAGAATTGTTAGAATCACAATAACAGGTTTTGTGTAATTCAAAACTTAATCAGGATCTGTAAAAACAGATCCAACAGCTTAAGTCAGGCAGGGTGCGGGAGAGCAAAAAAAGAGCGAAGAGAATATATGTGCGCTGAAAGCAAATGGGTGTGTGAATGTTCTGATGAGGGAGCGTACCTGAATATTTATAGAGGGGCTATGTGGTGGAGATGAGCACTTTACCTGGCGCTGGACTCTTTGCTCGGCGCGCGATGTGCTGGGGCACTTCTCTCGAGGAGATTACGCCTAGATTGATGAGTATCTTGAGCGAGATTGTCTCCGTGATTCCCGGTGATCTCGTAGTTCAAAGAGGGAGAGACGTATACCGGTTGGACTCATGGAGGCATGATATTCTCCTCGGGAAACTCTCCCGAACTGGGCTTAAGTTCTCGGGTGATCCTCCCAAGCTATCGGCGCAGTTCGGCATCTGGTGCGTGCAGCTCGGTCCTCTGGTCCCGAGGTGGTAATAGGGGCATCAGAAGTATCCTCGTCGCGAGTCCTAAACAAAAGATTGAAGTGTAGGACTGTGTGAGAATGAGGTCGGGACCCGAGCTAAAATTTATGATCCTCGTGATGTCGTATCTCAGCGTTGATAAAACACATGTGGACGGTCAGGATGAAGGTCGGGAAAGAGATAGGATTTGTGCTTTTGAAGCAGACCACAATCCGCGTGATGCCGCATCTCAACCATTGATAAAATATTAGCGGACGGTCCGGATGAAATAGGCCCCGACTACCGAGGCGACGCTTGGAGTTCCCTAGATGATCTGGACCGTTGGTTGGGCGCGAGATCGGACGGTCGTGGCTCGTCCCGAGTTCTTATAAATAGGCGACAATTTCATTTCATTTTTCACTTTCACTTTTCACTGCACCGAAATTCTGCCAAAATATCCTCTCGCTCCCGAGCTGTTTTCTCAATCCTCTACTCTCAACATAGTAAGTTTTACTTTCTCTGAAAATGTCTTCCCCAAGTGATAGCATAGTGAGGAGTGCGGCCGAGTCTGTAGATAGAGTCTCCATAAGTCCAGAAACCCATGAGCCAATGCTACCCGACCAGGCGGAGCTGGCCTCCTCGGGACTACCCTGGTACGAGGAGAAAGCGTCTAACCTTAGGTTAGCGGATATTCCCCTAATAAAGGAGAAAGGGGGGATGTTAGATAAATTTGAGGTAGTCCTCCTGGTCCCAAGGAGCGAGCTCATCGTCCTCCCCCCGACTTCCACTCCTTCTACATAAACCAACTAGAGATGGGCCTCAGGTTCCCGATCCCGAGGTTCATTACCGCCCTTTGCCAATATCTCCAGGTTAGCCCGAGCCAGCTAGCCCTCAACTCTTACAGCTTCCTCCTGTCTCTGGGTGCCTCAGCTTCTTTGAGATTCCTCTTACCACCTACGTCTGATGCAGCAGATTTCTGTGAAGAGCCCCCGGGAAAGTTTTATCTTTCCCACAAAGGTGACCTCGGGTTCATCGGGGGAACTCGAGCTCTCACAAGGGGTAGATGAGCAGGTTTTTTTATGTTAAGCGGGTAGGGAGAAGGAGGAACCCCTGGAGATGCGACATGACCTGGAGGGATAATGTGTACACCTTGTCCTCCTCAACTCCTGACCGAGCCCCCGACCTGACCACCTTCCTTACCACTATGAGCGACAAATGCTACAATGCTCCTGAGTTTGTTAAGGAGGACCTTCTGTGCCACTTCGGGTTCAGCGGGAAACGTGTCCAGCTGGTCGGGGATTTATGTATCACCGCGTCTTCCCCTAGTCGTGTCATCCTTTATTGAATCCGAGCTGAAATCTAACCTGTTTCTTTCTTTGCAGCCGATCGAATGGGCAAGGCGGCTATGCTCAAGTCCTTGAAGGGACGCCCGGAAGAGGGCTCCTCGGGCGCCGTCGCACCCCCGAGCCTGAAGAGAAGGAGGCCCGATGCCCGAAGAAGAAAGCGGCTCCACTTCCGAGCCGCACCCAGCCCCCACTACCAAGACGCGCCCATCTTCCAGATCGGGATGTCGGGACGGTTGGTGAGTGAAGGATGATTGATGTCTTCGAAACTCTAACGGGTCAGAGGGCGCCAAAAGTGTTTCCGACGAAACCCCTCCGATGCTTAAGTCAGGCAGGTGCGGGAGAGCAAAAAAAGAGCGAGAGAGAATATATGTGCGCTGAAAGCAAATGACTGTGTGAATGTTCTGATGAGGGAGCGTACCTGGGTATTTATAGAGGGGCTAGGCGGTGGAGATGAGCTCTTTACCTGGCGCTGAACTCTTTTCTCGGCGCGTGATGCGTTGGGGCACTTATCCCGACGGAGATTAGGCCTAGATTGATGAGTATCTTGAGCGAGATTGTCTCCGTGATTCCCGGTGATCTCGTAGTTCAAAGAGGGAGAGACGTATACCGGTTGGACTCTTGGAGGCATGATATTCTCCTCGGGAAACTCTCCCGAACTGGGCGTAGGTCCTCAGGTGATCCTCCCGAGCTATCGGCGTAGTTTGGCATCTGGTGCATGCAGCTCGGTCCTCGGGTCCCGAGGTTGGATACCCTCTTACAACATTGGTTGGTGCTTTACAAAAAGAAATGTCACTTCAGCTTGTGGGAAATTGAATATTTACGTCATGTTATTTCCGAACATGGCGTGGCAGTCGATCAACGCAAGGTCGATACTGTCAAGTCATGGCCTACTCCGCAATCACCTGAAGGCATTCAATAGGCCTAACAGGTTACTACCGGAAGTTCATCAAGGTTTATAGGAAATTCGCTAAGCCGCTCACTTACTTGTTGAAAAAGAACAATTTCAGCTGGACACAAGAGGCTCAGTTGGCTTTCGACTGCTTGAAGGACGTCCTTAGCTCTCCTCCAGTTCTGAACCTCCAAGATCTTAGTCAACCATTCGTCATAGTGTGATGCTTCTGAAAAGGACTTGGCGCTGTTTTATCACAAGAACGCCGGCCTGTTGCATATTTCAGTGAGGCTCTTGCTTATAAGACCTTAGCCAAAGACGTATGAGAAGGAACTTATGTCCCTAGTCTTGGCTATAAACCACTGGCCGCTCTATTTGTTGGGAAGGAAATTCACAATTATGACCGATCATAAGTGTCATTAAAGAGCATACTACAACAACGAATTAGCACACCCGACCAGCAACATTGGCTAGCGAAGTTGCTAGGGTACGAGTTCAACATAAGTTTAAGCCAGGCAAATCAAATGGCGCTGTCGATGCTCTCTCGCGTAGGATGAAGATGTTGGTTTATACACTATCACTATGCCCTTACGGGCTGACTGGGATGATATCAGAGAAGTTGTGTCCAAGGACCCCGACTACCACACTATCATTGACAAACTAACCTCTGGGAGTCAACCTCTCCCCAACTATACCTGGCTTACTGGATGCCTTTACTACAATGGTTGTCATGCCTTTCCCAAGGGACCAGTCTAGATTCACAAACTGCTACAAGAATTCAACACTACGCCAATGGGTGGCCCTTCTGCAGCATTTCGCGCACTCAAGAAAATCTCAGGCTCCTCCTATTGGCCTGGCATGAAAACGATATTTACACGTTTTTTGCCGAGTGTATGGAACGTCAACATCATAAGTATCTGGCCACCTCTCCTGCTGGTTTAGTACAGCCACTACCAATCCCCGATGCTGTGTGGGATGACCTAGCGATGGATTTATAACTGAACTCACTAAGTCCAAGGTCTTCGATATCATAATGGTGGTGGTGGACCGTTTAACAAAATCTTCTCATTTCTTGATGGTGAAACACAAGTGGTTCACAAAGGAGGTTATACACCTGCACGGCATCCCAAAGTCCATTGTAAGTGATCGCGATCCCATTTTTCTTAGTAACATTTGGACAGAAATCTTTGGACACAAGGCACTAAGCTGAAGATGACGTCGTCTTATCATCCGGAGATCGACGGCCCAATCTGAGGTACTTAATCGATACTTGGAACTTATCCCCGTTTTTTCACCTCCGTACAACCTATGCATTAGGCCGAATCATTGGGCTGAGTACTGGTGCATTACCACCTATCAATCTGCTGCCGGAATGACTCTGTTCGATGCGGTGTGCGGCCGCAAGCCTCCTACGCTCACTCGCTTTGCGCCAGGCGAGTCTTCTGCCACATCGGTGGCCAGAGAGCTTATTGATTGAGATGAACTGTTACGTCACTTGCAACACAACTTGCTTCGAGTACAACAACGATGCTGAAGCAAGCCAATACCCATCGCCGCGATATATCTTTTCAGAGTCAACCAAAAACTGGCTGCCAAATATTACGGCCCATTCCAGATTGTTCAATGTATAGATAATTTATCTACAATAAAGTATTGGCTCGGAGGTTCAAGACTCAAATACAAGAGCAGATCCTTCAACTCCTTATCCAGTGGAAGGGCCAGAAGATCGAAAATGCTACCTGGGAAGATGCCTCGCCCTATTATCACAGATTCCCACTTTCAGCCTTGAGGACAAGGCTGATCTTGAGGTGGTGGGTGTTGATACGAGCCCGAGAAGCCCAGACCATGTTACCCTTGAGAGTCCCACTACAAGCATGTATATACCCGGAGAAAGTTCAAGACCAAGGGGCCTGATTTAACAGGCCCATCAAAGGATGAAGAGCACAACCCACGTGGGAACGGGGGTGGAGAATATAGGGAATGGAAATGGTTGAGAGTTAGTTATGTCGTCATTTTTTTCGTTTGAGTGTGACTAGATGAGCTAGGGAAAGTTCATATGTAAAGAGATATAATCTCTGGGATTAATCTGTAAACACCATCTTTTATATTACAGAGCCAAGTTCTTCCATTCTTGTGTTGATTGGTGCTGCTATTTGTTACGATCACAATCGTAACAGAGCTCACTTTCACACAATTGCACAAAGAATTGGAAGATTTATTACTGAAATTCAGGTATAGCAGTAGAATTACAGAGACTAGAAATGAATAGAACTCCCAGGAACCTTCCTGTCCTCTAGGCTACGCTAGATGGGTAACTGCTATCAACAAAACATATCCCTTTCCCTCGCCCATCTGTTTATTTATACTATGTCTACTCTTTTCCTGGGCCTTGGGCCTCCTTGTATAAACATGTGTGACTTTGGGCCTGGGCCTATTTATTCTCCTAACAATATCCTCCTCTCTCAAACCAGCCTTGTCCCCAAGGCTGGTATATGGACATTGAGTTTGAAAATCGACCGCATCCTCCCACGTGCCTTCTTCAAGTGGCTTCTCCTTCCAGTGAAATTCATATTCTTTCAGTTGCCCAACTGTATATTCATCAATTGCGCCAACCATGTAGGTAATCTCGTAACCTTTCTTCTTGAGGCGTTCCAGTGATGGGTAATTCTCCCCAGCCTTCTTGCTTTCTCCAGTAATATAGTATATAGCCTTGAACTCCAGCTGATCTTCCACAGAGAAGTGTTCTACAGTAAGGCGATACTCCAAGTTAATTGTCGGGCTCTTGTAACATGCCGCATACTCATCTTTTGTGATCTCTTCTGGCTTCCGTATCCAGATGGGTTTCTGCTTGTTGATAAGCTGCCATTCATGCGCAACTTCTTTAATCTTCTTCTTCTCACCCTTGTCCTTCTCTTTCTCCTCATCAACTTCCTCAATGTCTCCTTCCTCTTCCTTCTCAATTTCATCGTCTTCCTCGTCACTGAACTCTTTTTCCGTGGTCTTCCCTGTCCAAAGGTAAATTGGGTAGCTTACGAACTCAGAATGCTTCTTCACAAGATCTTTGGTATTCCTCTCCTCAAGATATTCCAACGGATCTTCCTTCAAGAAGAGGGTGATCTTAGTCTCTTTCCCAAGCTGCTCACCATCCTTTGTCACTTTAGGGCCACCCCAACTTTGTTCAATCACCACCTTACGCACCAAATACTCTTGATGGGACTGAATCTTCCTCTCCTTGAATCGATTTCCTCCTCCTCGCTCGACACCTGCTCTATCTCCCATGCCCCTGTTGTTGCTTGTGTTTACCACCGCTTTACGATTGATTTGTTGGATTTGGGCGGGTCTGTGCTTTGGGCCTGGGCTATCCTCCTTGCGGCCCAAGAGATGTGGTATACGACATCCTTCTTTCGTCGTATACGACATTATTAACAGCAGAAGAAGCAGTAAGTCTTCTTCGATGTGTTCATCTACTGGAAGTTTCCCCCATTTCAACGAGGCATCTGATTCGTAGGGTTTTGCCGCCTTTCGGCCACTATACCTATGGATCAGCTCCTCCGCACATCGTTTCCAATTCCAGTTCGGAGTTCTCGATTTCACCCCCTGGAACCTATCCCTTACATTTACTCCAATGGCAATTGCTGCCCCGCCGGCACCGCCCATCCGTGCACCGCTGCTGTCGCTCCACCCTACAATTACTACCAGCAAAGTTCCGACTATGACGCCATCCGCCGTGCCACTTGTGCCCGTCGCATCTTCGCCTTGCTTATCGTCTTCACCCTGTTTTTCGACATCGATACATTCATCACCTGGAGCATCGGTGATACGTTCTTCCCCCCCTTCTGGTACGTACTCCTCTTCCGTTTTCGATCTCTCGTCTGCCTCTTCCCGTCACATTTCTTCTATCAACGATTTCATCTCCGATAGGCCGCGGCTCACCTTGCCTAAGCTTTCTGTCATAGCGAGCAAGACCTCCTGCAGTGTGTTTATGGCCTTCCGAGACTCAATCACTGATTGCTTCAGGGCATCAGCCTCGGCTTCCGAACGCTTGATTGTCATCTTCCTTCCTTCGGCTCCAGCAGACTCTCCAATTCGTAGAATATCCTGCGCTTGCTTCTCCTCCCCCGTGGTTTCGTAGCGGCAGGTCGGACCAATTGTTACGATCACAATCGTAACAGAGCTCACTTTCACACAATTGCACAAAGAATTGGAAGATTTATTACTGAAATTCAGGTATAGCAGTAGAATTACAGAGACTAGAAATGAATAGAACTCCCAGGAACTTTCCTGTCCTCTAGGCTACGCTAGATGGGTAACTGCTATCAACAAAACATATCCCTTTCCCTCGCCCATCTGTTTATTTATACTATGTCTACTCTTTTCCTGGGCCTTGGGCCTCCTTGTATAAACATGTGTGACTTTGGGCCTGGGCCTATTTATTCTCCTAACACTATTTCTCTCTTTTTCTTCTTCGGCGGCTTTTGCAAACCAGATTGCTATCAGATTTATTCATTATGATGATGCGTTCTGCAATATATTGGAATTGAATATCAGATTTGGTCATGGTCTTGTTCCTGTCACTAATGATTGATGTAGTTATGCACCAAATCATATTTGAATGGACCAGCTTGATAAAATCAATTAAATTTGCTTGAGTTATACTTATTTTTATTGTTTTTCACTACATGTGATTTCCGACACATATTAGCATGTGAACATTATGTAACGTTGAAAACTACATTATGCATTTATTTGTTGTTTCTAAGTTGATATTCCATTACAGTATAGTAAGTGTAATAGTACACTGGATTGGAAGCTTGAATGTTATGTGGATTGAAAGTTTACCATTTGAGTGTCAATATGTTGAGGTTCCTGTCACTTACCCAAAATGTTAATTGTGAGAAATGTGTATTTCGTATTCCATCCAAATCCGACATTTGATCTTTCAATGTCATATACTGTTCTTAAACTTTCAGTTTTGTTTAGCTACATCCTTATTTTGAAGGAACTCCAATTATTTATGTATTAATTGCCCTTAAATAGCATGTGTTGTTTTTTATGATGACTCTGTTCTTGATTTCTTTATCATTGCAATTAAGTTATCAGTGGAGTATACCCTTTTAATTGCTATTGGTTGGTGAAATGCCTTGTACAGGATTGGAAGACAGAGAGGTACAAAGAAATTATCAAATCTGGAACTGTAAGAGCACACTTGTAAATGCATGTAGCTCTGATTATGGATTAATGAGTGTAATGAACTAATACAATGACATCATTGTCATTCATTCTTCGGTCCGGATTTTCAAGAAATTCATTCAGATCATTGCACTATTTTTTGAATCAGATTGAGCCTAGACCTGGAGTTCTGAGGTTGATGGATGAGGCAAAGGCTGCTGTAAGATTTCTATCTTAAAATCAACTTATTGCGATCATATGCTTATGAAATCGTGTTTGGATAGCTTGTTTATCAAAGTACCTTTGCTGTGAGCAATACTTGTTCAATTTGCTGGTTTTACAGAATAAAATTCGGAGGAAAGTCTGAGTCTAACATGATTACATCGTATCCTGAGTCTTCATGACTTTTCTTGTTGACATAGTCGATATTTCCATGACCCCTTTTCTCTTACAGGGCAAAAGGGTTGCTGTTTGCTCTGCTGCTACTAAAAGTTCGGTGATCCTTTGCTTAGAAAATCTCATTGGATTGGTAAACCTCTAATTTTGACTATCATTGTCACTCTAGCTAGTTCTTGCCCAACCCTTGCTATCATGAAAGAGGTCGTATAACTATTTACAATTGGGCCAGTAATTGCCTAGCGTTAGCCTAGAATGGCATTATATAGAGTACAGGAGCTGGTTGCTTAAGCACTGACTTAGCTTAATTCAAACACTGTGGATAAATTGATGTATCGAGATTGTCTATATATTTTCACATCCAGGTGTTTCAATTTTCTCGAACTTGTTAGCTGAACTAGAAGCTTTTAATGATTTCTTTAGTCTTGAATCCAGTGGAAGAACTTCTGTTAAAATTATGATATGCCTACAAAAAATAATGATTCTACGTCAGATATTAGTACTTTATTGATGTTCAGTTCTTATTTGTTGTAGGAGCGGTTCCAGGGCCTTGATTGCTTCCTTGCAGGTATGTCTCAATTGCTTTTCTCTTTGTCCGCCCATTTTATGAATCAAAATTTGCTTCAATGATTACCTTGATAGGACTGGTCAAAAAGCATTTAACATACTTATTTGGTCAATATTTCTGCTCAATTAACTGGTTCAAATTCTATTTCTGGTGTTTTGGCATATAATGTAATTTAGTTTGCAATTTATAGTTGACACCATAATTTACCAAGCATATTAACTTTTCAATATATCCAGCCTTTCATTGCAATAACCAATCATTGTGCCATTCATCATTCCATTACCATGAAATGTGATTATTGTTTGGTCGATTTACGGAGTGTTTACATAATTATGAGATTTTCGTTCATGAATTTCTGAAGAAAAATTTCATAATCATTTATTTTTAGTGGCACTTATTAAGTATCAGCACAATTGATACATCTTTCAACCCTGCCCTCATATCGTAGGTGGACTGACTGTAATACATCTTGGGGGAAAGGTGTAAATTTTTTAAATAGTTTTAATGGCTTTCTTTGGTATCCAACAACTGATATAATTTTATTGGTTGAAAATACTTTTTCCCAACAACTGTAACTGTCGAGGACAGGCAAAGAAGGATTTCCGCCAACAATCTTGGTGGTGACTTTAACTGTTTTTCCTTACATCCTGACGTCATTGCTTTCTCAAAAAACTACCTCTACATGTCAAGAAAGTGCTGAAATTTTTTGAGGTATCCGTTTGGCAATGATGATGGCTCTCCCCTCATCACTTCTGTAGGTGATGATGTGAAGGAAAAGAAACCCGACCCATCAATTTATATTACAGCCGCAACGGTAATTAGTGTGGCATTGTCACTTTGTTTTCATGCACACTCATTTTCTATTTCCGCCCTCTGATTTCTGCAATCTCTGAGTGAAGTTTTTTTATGTTGCTAGAGGTTGAACTTATCGGGAAAGAATTGCTTGGTAGTAGAGGACAGTGTCATTGGACTGCAGGTTGATCTTGCTTACTATACCTAATTTTCCTTTTTGTAATGACTACGATGATGAATTTAGATATGCTTTGTGAGAACTTTAAAGCAGAATATCTAGAACACACTGAGTGCGTCCCATGAAATTGTTAAAATCATTTTCCTCTATCCTTTGCACATTGAGTCAGCCATAGAAAAGTCTCGAGTCCAAATGCGGGGTTTGAAAATAATTTGAAATCCATCTAAGGCAGAAAAATGATTGAAACAAATGGAAATCGGGAGTTTCAAATTCTAAAGCCTACAAGAAATCTCTTGGTTTTCTTTTCCTCGAGATTCCAATTGCGGGGTTTGAAAATAATTTGAAAGCCATCTAAGGCAGAAAAATGGTTGAAACAAATGGATGAGGAGTTTCTAATTCTAAAGCCTATGTTGGTCCCAAAATCCCCGGGTATCAGATCGCAAATGCGCTCTGATACCAATTGTTGGGATCCAAAAACCGGGGTTGTTCATGAGCTCTGCCACAACTCACGTAGGCTCTCACACAGCCCAAGTACCAACCCCGTGAGTTACGTGCATTTTAAAATTTTAACTGTTCGAAAACCAGCACGCAACTAAAACCAGATCGCATAAATATAGAACCAGCTCAGCGCTAGACCAGCGCAGTGCATGAGCCTGATTCTGACTGGTGACTTCAACCAGCTCAATGAACGAACGGGCGATCTGGTAGAGTAAATCCTTGAGCTGCAATAGACCAGTGTTCTTGAATGTTAGTGCATCGAGATACAGATGAGTAATGAAGTTAAATCATGCGGAAATAACTCAACCCGAACTCTTATATTCGAAAGCCTTTAAACAGTTTTAAGCGTAATAAACAAACATGCAATGTGTATGTATGAAAGCGGAAAACAGTAAAGGAAATACGATGATGTTTGTTTATGGAAGTTCGCAGCAAACTCTCCTACGTCTCCCCTTCTTCCACAATTGGGAAGGATTCCACTAGAAGACTTTGATTGCAGCGACCCTTCGCTACAACCCACTCCTACGACCCGCAGCCGCAAGAACTCCTAGCAACACAACTGCACACTAAGCCCTCAAGCTGTGTGTCTAACAACACTTCTTTAACGCCTCAGTGAAAAATGCTACACACTTCTTTAACGTCTCAGTGCGAAGACAACTAGACTTGTTTAACGTCTCTGTCCAAAAGACTACAATGGAAGTCATTTTTGTTTTTGATTCACTTAGCTAATCTAATCAGCTCTCTCAAATGTATGTGAGTGAATCGTGTGTGAGATTACAGTGTTCGCTCAATCTCTTGAAGATAGAATATCACACACTGGGAAGTGCTCCTGTTCGAGCTAGTTTTTCATTGTCTGGGTCTTCTTTTATATTTTGGTTCGCACAACACCTTTTCGACTTCACTCTTCTCGGCGTGCTCTTCTCTATTGTTTATTTGCTTGTGCTGTGCTCTATATATAGCCTGATGCGGAGTTATATCCGTTGGACACAAAGTATTAGCCGTTGAAAGTCTTCTGACACTTTTGTATTTTGCGTCCTTTGTCCATAAATGCGTTGCAGGCTTTTCTTCACTTTAGGCACGTGAGCACTGTACCTTGAGAAGACAATACCAGCAAGTCGATTTGAATATTGAAAAGCAGTCTGCGTAAAGTCTTGTGCTCAAATCGCTTTGCTTGTGGTTTGTCTAATTCTGCTCTTGAATTTTGCTTCTTGCTTGCTGAGCTGGTTTGACCTAAACCAGCTTGGTTCTTTGCACCAGCTCATAGATTTGATGGCATCTGCTGTTGTGCTATCCGAGCCGATCTTTTCTTATCTTTCCTGCTCTTGAGCTGCTTCGAGCCAGCTTGTTCATCATACTCAGCAGGTCGCTTCTTTGAGCTGGTTTCTCAGCTGGTTTCCTCTCCAGCTGGTTTCTTTATTTACTGCAGCCGCATTCTGCTTCCCCGTCATAAGCATCCAGCTGCTGAGGTTCCTTGATAGGTTTTCTCTTCCCTGATCTGGTTTACCATCTCGGCTCTATTCTTCTTGTCAAGAGCCATTGTGTGCTTGCTTGTTCACTTGGTCCATTCAGACACCTCATCCAAACTATCGGCAAGCACACCTTTCTTTCACTGGTTGAGCTGCAATCCAGCACCAGTGAGTATATCCCATCTTCTTTGGGATATAATACTCAGTTCAGATTCAGTTTTCCCAAGGACTGATATCCCTATGATGAACTGGTTATAAGTGCGTTCTGTGATCAGACCTGCACTTGATCATCGCACTTGTATACGGCTCTGCACTTCAACACCACACTTATATACTTCACTTGATCTACACTTGCACCGCTCTGCACATCATCGCATCCCACTGAGCTTGAACTCTGCTCTTCTGCTTCATCAAGCTGGTTGCTTCCTGCGCTCTGGATTCCTGCAGAACCTGCAAACCATCTTATGTTGGACTAGCGCGTCCCCTCACCGTTCCAACTTAAATGTTCTTTGCTCGACCAGCTTGGGCGTCCCCTTACTGTTCCAGCTTGAAAATCTCCCTATTTCTTCAATCAAGTGCACTGCACATCGCACAAAAGCCATTAGTCAAATATAAGTAGGTTTTGTGTTAATCACAACTTAGATTCTGATCTGCAGAAACAGATCCAAAAGCCTACAAGATATCTCTTGGTTTTCTTTTTCTCGAGCAACCTACATTTTATTCCGATGAAGGCATTAAAAATTAAACAATTTTGAGCAGGTAAATAGCTGTTTCATTTAGTTATTTCTGAGATGGCATGTAGAAGCTTCATTCATGCTGCAGGCCGCCACTGGAGCCGGTATGTCTTGCGTGATTTCTTATACGCCGTCTACTGCTAACCAGGTAAAACATGTAGTATTTGTGATACCAGAATCAACGACTGTGCTCTATAGTATGTGATCGTAAAAATTGATTTGCATATCAATCATATTCTAGAATTTTAAAGAGGCTGCAGCCATCTACCCGGACTTGAGCGATGTTCGGTAAAAATCTTGTTACTCGAGCTCACATAGTTTTCAATTTCAGTAACAAACCTTATGCCTGTTTCATTTTTATTGGTTCAGATTGACAGATTTGGAAGCATTGCTCAAAAATGTTGTTGCTACAAAATAGAAAATCTGCTATGAACCAACCTGTAAGTAATTCTCAACTGAAAGCATAAATTGATAAACTTCCCTTATATATCATTCACGAGGGATAATTCATGTATGTTAAGTTGGGAATCACATCCTGTAAAAATAAACTTCCACTATGATAAATATAGTTAATTCTTTCGCGAAAAAGATACAGGGTTAGGTCTAAGTTTATGACTGTTCTTACTTCGCTCGGTCAAATATTTGGTGCACTTTGTTGATCTTCTCCACTAGCTGATGGCGTAATATGTGCTTTTAAGAATATATAAGAGCGAGAAACAGTAGTATATGATAAGTGAACTACAATAAAATTGATACAATCGGAAACTAAATTCAAGGAATTGCATCAAAATTTGCACATTTCGAGCTAGTGCCGAACTGCTGAAATTCTCACTCTTATTTCTGGATGGATGTGCTTTGTAATACTATCGGAGTATTTATAACAATAACAAACATTATAAATGTCAAGCGAACAATTAAACTCTTGGTTTCTGTGAGTTTTCTCATTCATCCAGCTCAGCATGCCAGAGTCGTCCATATGCTGACATTTTCCTCCTAGGAAATTTCCAAATATGATAATTGAGTAGAAGCAATTCGCAATAAGATAGTAGTGATAAGAGTAGTATGTATTTATTTGTATGTTGGTATAATCCTACCTCTTCTGTAAAAGAAAGGAAATACTCCCCCTTTGACTTAGCTTAGCTAGCACTCGCGTAACAAAATATTCGTATGCCTTTTACTCTGTCTTCCCCTATTTATTGCCTTTTTCCATCCCCACCATGCATAACAAACTAATGGTACCTACATGTTTTTAGATCTCCTTTAGCTGACTTCATAAATTGTTTGGCGTCTTTTATGGGCCTCAATTGTGCCCGAATAGTTTCAATATTTTGGCTTGCTAAGATTCCTCTGCCCTCAATTCCAGCCTTCTCCTCCATGCTGAAGTCTGGAAACGTTGATTCATTGCACACATTTCCTCTTCCTTCCCTTGACTTTCCCACTGTATTAACAACTAATGAACCTCCTTCCATCTTTTTGTATCAACATTTGTGCTAAAACCGGATGAACTCTTGTGCCTTGTGGTAGTTTTAATTTATACGCTACTCGTAGAAAGGATCATAGTACCTTGCTGCGAGCTTTCTGTTCAACCTTCTTGCTACTGTCGTTTGCCTCTGCGACCTCAATTTTACAAACATCTAGTCCCTACCTCAAACGACACATCTCTGCTGTTTAAATTAGCATAATTCTCCATACAACCAGAACCTTCCGGTAACACTAACGCCCTTTCCATAGCAGCTTACCATGAATCAATGAAAAAGGTGAAGGGACCTCCGGCTGTTCCTCTGATTTCCCAACGATCTTTCGTAAACTAGGATCTCCTTCTACTTCTTTCTGGACCTCCTCCCCTCCCAACCAGTAAGGTACACTAATAGCATATAAAGCTCCTCCACAGGTTACTTGGGAAAGTTCATCTGCCACTCGGTTGGGTTATTCCAGCCTCTCATAATACCTTCAAAATCATATCCCATCAATTTTGCCAACCAATTCTGTTAATCGATGCTAGTAGTTCTTTGTTGTGTCAAATGCCACAGATATTTTTGTCCGTTATTAAAGAGAAGCCCAATAGGTAGGATCGTAAATGTTGAATCGGTAAGATCATTAGGCCATCTTCAACCATAACTCTATTTTGATGCAATTTTTACACTAAAATGGTGCCGTTTCTGCTCCAAGTAGATATATATCTCCAAAGCACTTATTTCGAATCTTACACCAAAAGATATATTCTCATAATATTCATCAATTCCTATATATGAATGTGTCTTATATCGTACATGTTATCTCTAATAGTTTAATAATATAATTATTATTATTATTTTAATTATTATTTATTTATGTTTTAAATAGTAGAAACATTAAGTTAATTTAAATTATTAATTTATATATATATTTTAATTTAATAATTATTATTATATTTATTATAATAAAATAAAAAAAAGATAGAGATTTGACGTTTAACTAAAATCTCTACACTGAAATATGCAATTGGCATACCCTCCTGCATTAATATTGCTCGTAAGCCAAGCCTTGAGGTTTTTATCACGTTGGATAGTTAATCCTTTATAAAACCGGTGCAGAAGTGATTAGTTCGTTCAATTATTCAAACTAAATCTGCACTTGATCGCCCCACATAAGCCATTCCTTTTTCGACAATTCAGTGAGTGATTTCGCAATCTTCCCATAGTCCTTCTCTTCCCGTTGAACAACTTTTCATTGTTCATCGTTGTTAGGACCGAAGGATAGGAAAATTAATGCAAGCAAGCGCTGCTACTGATAATTAAAAATTTTGCGCTGCTATTATGAGGTGCAATACCTCGGGTTCTTGAACATTAAATACGAGAGCACCGGAGACAGATCTGGTATGTAATAAAAACATGCAGAAAACACCAGAAATGAATCCTAAATTTTAAAACAACACAAACAGATTTCTGTTCAACATGAATCTGTTCGACTGTGCAAGTGTGCAATCTGAAATGTATGCGTGCGTGCTAAGTTAAATATGCGTATGCGGAATACTGTAAATAAAAGAATACAATACACTGCTATTTGTTTCTGGAAGTTCGGATATAAATATCCTACATCTCCCCTTCTTCCTTCTTCAGGAAGGTTCCGCTAGAAGATTTGATCTACACCTCGTATACAGACCCGATCCCGCAACCAGCAGCTGCGAGAACTCCTAGACTCCACCAGCCCTCGGCTGTCTCACTCAGAACTTGTTTAATGTCTCTGTTCAAAGACTACATAACCATAGTTTAACGTCTTCGTGCTTGGACGGGATCTGATTTTTGGGTTTGAGATTCATTCACTATACAATTTCGCTCAACTCTCAAGAATGTGAATGAATCTCTGTGTGTGTGAGATATACAGTGTAAGAACAACTCTCGTAATAATAATATCTCACACAACTGGGAAATGCTCCTAAAAGAGCTGATTAGAACTCAACAGTCGACGTCGTTGTAAGCTCCTATCTAATGGTGGTCGACTGCTTCGTTCTTTTATTTTCTTCCCTCTGTTTTTGCACTGTGCGTTGATTAATTCGTCAAAATCACTTTCTTCAATAGTGCTTCTTGTATATATATTTGCTTCCCCCAAATATGGCCGTTAGATCAATTCCAATCCTTTCTGCGCTTGTTACGGCTAAATCGTCGACTTCCCAAATGTGTGCAATCATCCTCTGTATATTGTACTATTTCCCAGAATAGTACTAATCTTGTCCCCTTGATTAAGGCATTTGTACGACTCAATCTCAGCCATTGATTCTTTCCATTTTGAGCGTTGATTGCGTCCCAACAGCTGAATTACTTGTAATAGTTGAAAGCTTGCAACAGCTGAGTACTTCTCGTATTTATCTTCTCTACTTCTTCGCTTCTATTCTTCATCAGCTTCTATAATAGTAACTTGTTGTTTCATCTTTTCTTCGCGCTACGTCTGATTAAACTTTGTCTTTGAATAACCCTTCACACGGTATCTGTCATCAGCAATCATCACTGTTCGATCTTCATCAACAACCTCTCTTATTTGTTTTCTGCATCTTCAACAGATATGCTGACGTCACGATTGCTGATCCATCTGGTTGTCTGCTGATAAAGCTGACGTCATCTTTGCTGATCACAGCTTCTGCCAATAGAAATGCTGACATCATCTTTACTGATCACAGCATCTGCCAATAGAAATGCTGACGTCATCACTGCCGATCACAGCTTGTTGTCTGCCGATCATGCTGACGTCATAGTCGCTGATTCCAGATCTTCTTTACTTCTTAACAACCTTCTGTTTGTATCTTAATTTCTGCTGAATCCATCTTCTCCAGTTTCTGCTTTCTGTCGACAACAACTGTATTGAATCAAACTTCTGCCTTCTGTCGACAGCAACCTCAACCTAAACATCCTCAACAGAACCTCGACAGCAACCTCATATATTCTTCAATAGATATCTTCAATAGATAAACTTCTCTATCAGATTTCTCCTGTTATCATCTGCACACTACGTAGAGTTGTTAGAAACACAATAATAAGTTTTGTGTAATTCAAAACTCAATCTGGATCTGTTTACACAGATCCATCAATCTCCATTTGTCTTCATCACTTCTACTTGTATAAATAGCCTCCTACTTTGATATAGCCGTTGGACACAAGTTTTCTTCCCGTTGTAAAAGTCTTCCGACAAGTTGTACCTTGTGTCATTTGTACATAATGCTTCTGCAGGCTTTATTGACTTCGTGTGCGCCTTTATCTATTTTCAAGGCACATGGGTGGGTGTGGCTATTTAAAGTTCTTTGTCTTCTTGTGAATTGATGCGACAATACTTTCGTTTGAATTTACTTATTCATATCTGATTCATCCGTCTTCTTTGTTTTTCTTCAATGATCCTGTTGCTCTCAGATCTGATTCCTTTGCTCTTTATTAGCTTCTGATCCAGATCTGTAGCTCATCTCTTTCACATCTGACGAGCTTCGAGATCATGATGCGACAATACTTTCGTTTGAATTTACTTATTCATATCTGATTCATCCGTCTTCTTTGTTTTTCTTCAATGATCCTGTTGCTCTCAGATCTGATTCCTTTGCTCTTTATAGCTTCTGATCCAGATCTGAGCTCATCTTCTTCACATCTGAACGAGCTTCGAGATCATTTGCTCTTCACATCTGGTCCAGCTTTGAGCATATCTTTTTTTCACACTGATCCAGCTCTTCTTGTATTTTCCTGCTCGCTTCCGATCCGGTTTGCTACAGTGTCAGATCTGGTCAGCTTTGACTGCTTATGTGCATTATTCAGATCTGATCAGTGCTACCCCCTCCGAAATAGTCCAACGAGCAAAACTCACTTCTATGCAGTGAGCTCCTCTGATTTTGGCCAAATTCCTTCGTTTAGTCCTCCGAAATCGCGTTTTCCTATTCTCAAATCTGGTTCCGCTACAGTATCGATCTTGTTCAGATGTGGTATCAAATTCTCATCAGATCTAGTTTAGCTGTGGTATATTGGATCTCATCTGGTTCAGCTACAGTACCAGATCTGGTTCAGCTACAGTATCAGACCTGGTTCGTCTATAGTTGTAACGCCCCAAAATCCCTAGGACCATATTTATGCATTTCATAAATCATATGGGCAATTTTGGCAATTTTAAATATTATGTATCTGCTGAATTGTTGATATCAGCAGGTAAGATGCGGCTGGTTCCAGCAGGTGACTCCAAGTAGCGATGCACGAGCTGGTTCTAAATCTATTAAAAGATGTTTTAAGGAGGTGAAATGATTTCTTTAAGAGAAGGTTTGGTGTTTTACAAATTAAAATGATATGAAGGGAACTTTACTAAATTTTGAAAGTATGTCATGCTTGATTTCACAAGTAGCATGCCACTAATCCCTTTCATATAAAAACCTGTTTTCAAAGTAAGATTTTCATCATTTGCAAAGAAAAGTTTTAAAGTGTTCTTCAAAGAAATTTCAGAAAAGTTCGTGCGTTGCTCAAAGGGAGGATTTCTGCAGGAATTTGTTGTTGTTGCAAAGCTTCAATTAAGGCACGTAAAAGCTGATCTTTTTCTGCACCATTTGAAGCATATATTGTGTTTTAATGGATCTGCTTGCCTGTATGTTATGGATACATTTAAAGTTCATGTTTGAAATGATTTAGACATGATAAGGAAAGATGAGTTCGAAAATGATGTTTTGATGTTTATGATGCTTCCAGTATGTTTTTCAGAAAGTTTATGAAGTTTTATATGTACTGAGGATTCGAATTTATTTCCAGAAATGCTATGAAAGTTCTTCTTACAGTAGCTGTAATATTAGAATTTGATAACTGTGTAATTGGTAGTTGCTGGTTGAATCATTGGTATGGTTTGATAGGCAACAGCTGGTAACATCGTTGTTGTTTTGATATTACAAATGTTGAGTTCTGAATCCAGCAGCTGTATCTACCTGTTAAGATTCAGCCGCTGTATGGTTATAACGTTTATGAATGTCCTTCCTGTAGTTGTAATGTCGAAATTGATGATTTGTGTAATCAGTAGTTGCTAGTTGAATCGGTATAAAGTCTGGTTTAATAGGCGACGGCTGGTAGCGCAATCATTGTTTAGATATTGCAAGCGTCTTC
>KQ995386.1:186934-208950 GCA_001598015.1 Dorcoceras hygrometricum
TATTGGTGGCCAGGAATGAAGAGGGATGTTGCTAGATTTGTAGCTGAATGTTTAACATGTCAGCTGGTGAAGGCTGAACATCAGCGACCAGCAGGATTGTTGAAGCCACTGCCGATTCCCGAATGGAAGTGGGAATATATAGCGATGGATTTTGTAACGGGGTTACCAAGGACAGTGCAAGGATATAACTCCATTTGGGTTATAATTGATAGGCTCACTAAGTCTGCTCATTTCTTACCAGTTAAAACGACCTATGAGGTGAGCAGGTACGCTGAATTGTATATTAAAGAAATAGTGATACTACATGGTGTTCCAATTTCCATTGTATCAGACAGAGATCCTAAGTTTACATCAGCTTTTTGGAAAAGTCTACATAAAGCTATGGGTACAAGATTAATGTTCAGCACTGCGTTTCACCCTCGAACTGATGGACAATCGGAAAGGGTGATCCAAATTTTAGAAGATTTGCTTAGAGCATGTATTGTAGATTTTTCAGCAGGATGAGATGTAAGTTTGCCGCTGGTAGAGTTTGCCTACAATAACAATTTCCAAGCTTCGATTCAAATGGCTCCATATGAAGCTTTGTATGGCAGGAAGTGTAGAACACCACTTCACTGGGATGAAGTTGGTGAAAGAGCTGGTTTAGGACCTGATGTTGTGGAACAAACAGCAGCAGCTGTTAGAAGGATAAAGGAAAGAATGAAAACAGCTCAAAGTCGACAGAAGAGTTATGCAGATAATCGAAGAAGGGAGCTGAATTTTGATATAGATGATCGAGTATTTTTGAGAATAGCTCCGATGAAGGGAGTTATGCGTTTTGGAAAGAAAGGGAAGTTGAGTCCAAGGTATATTGGACCCTTCGAGATATTAGAGAAGGTAGGAACGCTCGCCTATCGATTGGCGCTGCCTCCACAAATGTCAGCAGTGCACAATGTTTTTCACGTATCAGCTTTGAGGAAATATATTCCCCACCCTTCGCATGTGCTAAGTTATGAGCCGATTCATTTAGCTCCAGATTTAAGCTATGAAGAGCGACCAGAAAGAATTCTCCTCCGAGAAATTAGAAGACTAAGAAACCGTAGCATTCCTATGGTTAAGATACAATGGTCCAACCAGTTGGAGCGAGAAGCAACGTGGCAAACAGAAGCTGATATGCTAAGTCTTTACCCATATTTATTTGGTACGTAAATTTCGAGGACGAAATTTCAATAAGGAGGGTAGAGTTGTAACGCCCCAAAATCCCTAGGACCATATTTATGCATTTCATAAATCATATGGGCCATTTTGGCAATTTTAAATATTATGTATCTGCTGAATTGTTGATATCAGCAGGTAAGATGCGCTGCGGCTGGTTCCAGCAGGTGACTCCAAGTAGCGATGCACGAGCTGGTTCTAAATCTATTAAAAGATGTTTTAAGGAGGTGAAATGATTTCTTTAAGAGAAGGTTTGGTGTTTTACAAATTAAAATGATATGAAGGGAACTTTACTAAATTTTGAAAGTATGTCATGCTTGATTTCACAAGTAGCATGCCACTAATCCCTTTCATATAAAAACCTGTTTTCAAAGTAAGATTTTCATCATTTGCAAAGAAAAGTTTTAAAGTGTTCTTCAAAGAAATTTCAGAAAAGTTCGTGTGTTGCTCAAATGGAGGAATAGGAGAGATCTGATACATTAACTGGTCACAATAATACGGACAGTTCTGTTGACAGACACCATCGCTGATTCAATAACGAAGTCTGATACGAAGACATCTGAATCACTCTAGAGCACTTTCAACAGTAGAGACCTGACTCGATAAACTTAATAAAAACTGACCCGATAACCCAACTGTTCTAAGACCCGAATCTGATCGAATTCTTTAACCCGATAAGACACGAATGTCATCGTTAAGTCCAATTTTTGTCTTATTTTTGTTATCACCAAAACTTATAAATTTTACTTTAACAATTTGGTCTCAAGCGTAAGTTAGCTCCTAGTTTCATTGGACCGTTTGAGATTACCGAAAGGATTGGATCTTTGGCATATCGTTTACAGTTGCCTTCTCTGTTAGCAGCGATGCATGACATGTTTCATGTGTCAATGTTGAGGAAATATGAGCCGGATCCTTCCCACGTATTAAGAACCGATGAAGTTGAGCTAGATCAAACTTTGAGCATGTTAAGTATGTAGTGAAGATTCTGGATAGGAAGGAGAAACAATTGAGAAACAAGATCATCCCATTGGTGATGGTTCAGTGGAGCAAGCATGACATGGAAGAGGCTACCTGAGAGGTGGAAGATAAGATGAGACAGGAGTGGCCTCATCTGTTTGAGTGTGCTGTATTGACTCAGGTAATATTTTGCTTGATGACTAATGTTTTGAGTTATCTTGAAATCTTGGTGAGTAGCTTTTTGGAGAGCATTGAAGAATGCTGGTTTGTGGCATATTATAGTTTTGGATGGTTTTCTGGTATTCATTCAGTTTTGGTCTGTAGTTGTGGTTTGATTTCGAGGATGAAATTTTTTTCTAGTTGGGGAGAATGTGAGGACTGAGAAATATCAGATAGTATTTAGCGAGTTACTAAGGTCCAAAAATGATTAACCAATAGAGATCTTTCAGCTTGGTAAGCTACCGGTGAAGGGACCAGCTTAGATGCGTGCTGGTCCAAGAATTCGTGCTAAGATGATAATACAAGCTGTTCAAGTTTCAGTACAGGTTATCACTGGTTTGAAGTATGATTTTAAGCACCAATTATTTGGGACAGACCGGATACAACTTCTAGGTCAAAGGATAGTGTTGTATTCAGCTCTACTGAGGTTGTGAGCTGAACCGTTGATGTTGTAGTGTGATAGGTTCCAGTGTAGCTGTGAGGACTGAGATTTTATTTGATCTTATAAATGAGTTAATTAAATCTGATTGGTGATTTATCCGTAGGTATTTTACATCTTAGGGAATTTGGGTTGTTAGGTCAGCTTTTCTGCTAGCTGGTCTGAGGTTTTGCACGAGCTGGTTGAAATAAACTGTTTCAGGTTCAGCGAAGTCAGCGACAGACTAAGATGGTCTTGACTATTCTACTATACATCGATTTGATTTAGAGCCAAGATGATGTGGTGTGAACTGGTCCAGTGTGCTCTAGTTCCATCTTAGAGGTCTACTGGTGGATTTTGATGTTAAACCCGAGACCAGCTCTGGTGCGAGCTGGTTGCGAAGAATAGTTCTGAGCTGAACAGCAAGTTTGAGCGAAGAGCTGGATTGTATCCTGTGAGCTGTTTAGCGGAAGCAGTGTATTAGCGATCATATTAGGAGAATTGGTGTAAGCTGTTGGTAACCTTTAGGTTTGGCATAGATCAGATCAGGCGCGAGATGATCTGAGTGAAACAGTTCTGAGCTGAACTGCTTCATTGTGCTGGCTTGAGATTCTGCCACGAGCCGTTTTGGGACAACAACTTAGAGGTGAATAGCTCTGGGATTTCCTGTGTGAGTGCGAGCTTGATTCAGCTTAGAGATGTGCAGGATGCTCTGAGCTGGTCTATTTGGAGAGAGAGCTGATTTTTTGTATTTTCCTAACCTGGAACAGTGGAGAGGTCTGAGATGATCTGAGCACTGTAGACAGATCGGATTTGTATGAGCGATCCAAGCTGGGTGCGTGCTGCTCGGAGTACTTGAGCTGATCAGCTGAGTGGTGTGCTAGATGAATGCAGCATACTCCTTAGCTGGGTTGAGTATGCCAAAACTCAAAGCTGGAGAGCGTGTATAAGTCTTGACAGTTGACCAATACTTAGTCATTTTTAGACCAAACATCTCCTTTTCCTCTCCCGAGAGTTCTCGACAGATATTTTCCAAACCCTCGTGGTTACTGTTCACCCGACCTATATTTTTCAGATCGTCGGAGATTGACCGGTTAGTTTTGAGTGAGGGTACCTCGATTGGAAACCCCTCTTCAAGGCCGACTTTCTTGTACCAGTTTGGAGTCGGGAGGAGACCGTAGGAATTGATGAGGAGCTACGTGAGCTAGGTTTTGTGATTTTCAGCCGAGTTGAGCCCTGTGTGAGGACTGCAAATTATCAGATGATAATTATCGAGTTAATCAGATCGGAGTAACGATTAACCAACAGAGATACTTCAGCTTGGTACGCTACTGGTGAAGAGACCAGCTTAGATGTGTACTGGTCCAGGGCATTGTGCTAAGCTGATGTGGTGAGTGTGATATGGTTCCAGCTTAGAGGTCTGTTGGTGGTTGTGATGGTAAACCAAGACCGGCTTTGGTGTGAGCTAGTTGGGAAGATTAGCTCCGTTCTGGATAGCAAGTTTGAACGCTGAGCTGGATTGTATCATGCGAACTGTTTAGCAATCAGCTTAGGAGAATCGGTGTAAGTTGTTGGTGACTTTCGGGTTTAGCATAGATCAGATCAGACGTGAGCTAGTCTGAGAGGATAGCTCTGATCTTGATTACAACGTTGTGCTGGTTTGAGTTTCTGCCGCGAGCTGGTTTTTGGGATACCAGCTTAGAGGTGAATAGCTCTAGGATTTCATGTGTAAGTGCAAGATGGATTTAGCTTAGAGATGTGTTGGATGCATCGAGCTGGTCTGTTTGGAGCACGATCTGGTTTTTGGTGTCTGCTTACCTAAGCTGGTATAGTGGAGAGGCCTGAGCTGGTTTGACTATATTGTAACTAAACTGGGGAGCATGTATATAAGTATTGACCGTTGACCAACACTTAGTTATTTTGTACTACACTTCTCCTTATCCTCTCCCGTGAGTTCCCGATAGATATTTCTCCAAACCCGCGTGGTTACTATTCATCCGACCTAAGGTTCCCCAGATTGCCGGAGATTGGTCGATCAGATTTGAGTGAGGGTACCTCGGTCTTCGTGGTCGACGTTCTTGTACTAGTTTGAGCTAGGTTTCTCTATTTTCAGCATAGTTGAGCTTCGGTTCAGGTAACCGTGTTCTGCTAGTGTTAGTTTATGTTCCTAGCATTCATCTTTGAGCTGGTTAGTGCTCTTTTGATTATACGTAGCTGATATGAGCTACGAGGCTTTAGGCCGTGAGGCGTGTAAGCTTAAGCAGAGCTGATTTCTTAGCTATCTTGGTATATTAGAGCCTTTCTTTTGGTTTTTGCCGTATGTTGCTGGCCGTGAGCTATTGGCCGAGACTTGAGCGGAGCAGGGAGTGTGTTCTGCTGTTAGCCGTAAGCTGTGACGAGGTATTGTGCCAAGATTTGCGTAAGTTACGGATTGAGCTTATATTAACAACTTTGACATAAGTATGAGAATATTTCCAGCGTGAATTGACTGCTGTGTATTATGTGCTGGCTGTAAGTTGAGTCTGCTTAGCCGTTCTTTATGTGATGATTCTCTGATTTGCTTATGTATGATTATTGTATGTTGTGTAAGCTGATACTGTCTTGTATACATACATATCATCTTGAGCTGATTCCTTTTGATACCTGATTCAATCCAAGGATGGATAGTGCCAGCATGATGATTTTTTAAAATGAAATGAGGGGTGTCGGCTAGCTCCCGTACCCTTGACTCTCCGCTGCGAGATTTGTATCTGCCCTGAGGTTCTTTTGGGTATCTCCCACCCTCAGTAAGCTGAATGGCACCAGTTGGGTTGAGCTTTGAGACTTTGTGCTGCTGGTACTGCATGTGGGATAGCTGGGTAGCTCCCATACTTCCACATGCGATGTGGCCACTGAATACTGATCATTGATTTCTGATTCCTGATTTGATGATTCACAGATGAGCCTATTGTGAAATTTTGACAGCCGATGAGTCTTTGTTGTACCCTTCATGCATTGCACGTCTTGAGATATTGATGTCTTATTTTGTGTGCCATTCAGGTTTCCCAGGTTCATCGGCTGGCCCAGGAGGTGCGTCAGCTAACGATGCCCCGAGAGGCTGATAGAGTGTCCCAGCTATATATTTATATATAGTGTCATTGAGTCCATTGCTGAGGAATGCCCCATGCTGCTACTGTCTTTAAGATTCTATATTGCGTTGTTTTGGGATACTTGTAATTGTTGGCTGTTTTCTGAAGCATGTTTTGTATTGGTTTCGTTAAGAAACCTTTACTTTGAGTGTATGCGTATTTTAAGTCAATATTTTCAATCAGGCCAAAAGAAAAATTTTATCTACTTTTAAGCTTCCGTATGTTGTGGTTAATTGCATGCTTAAATCTCTGCTTTGTTGCACTGAGCCTGACATTTTGGTAACAGAGTTTAACCTGGGATAAGCTCAATTTTTTTGCTAGTTCACTCGAGTCTAGGCATTGTATAGTTTTGTTGCATGTGCTTGACTACGTGTCTTACCTGTTGTTTGATCTTATCGTCATAGTATTTTCATAGATGCAGCCTAGAGATAGAGGTAGAGCGAGGAGGCAAATCCCAGTGGAGTCTGGGGCTCAGAAACTTAGAGGACAATGTAGGTCAGACTAGTGTTCCCGTCGTAGGCATGCGAGGCAGGTTGATGACGAGGTTGATTTGTTGGCATCTCGCGTGGACGAGATGGAGTTGGTTATGACGAGGTTTCAGAGAATGAATCCTCAAACGTTCACGGGAGCTGAGACTAGTGCCGATCCCAAGACTTGGTTGGAGCACATTGAAGGGCTGTTCGATAGAGTTCATGAATCCTCAAACGTTCACGGGAGCTGAGACTAGTGCCGATCCCAAGACTTGGTTGGAGCACATTGAAGGGCTGTTCGATAGAGTTCACTATGACGATGTGCGAAGACTGAGTTTAGCTACCTTCCATTTGAAGAATAATGCGCAGCATTGGTAGAGAGGTACTTCACGAGCTATGGCAGAGATGGGAGTAGAGATATCTTGGAGTAGTTTCTTTTCCGTTTTCAGACAGGAATTCATCCCGGAGTCATACCTTAACGTCAAGGAGCGCGAGTTGACCTTGGTTCAGGGGTACATGATAGTGACGGAGTATGCAAGGCAGTTTTCTTCTCTTCTTGCCTACGTCCCTCACGTTGCTGGTCATGAGAGAGCCAACAGGAATAGATTTATGTAAGGTTTGAATGAGGATCTTTATTCTTTGGTGTTGGAAAGTTCACCTGCTACCTATACCGACGCGGTGGACAAGGCTATTGATATCAAGCAAGATTTACTGAACCGGCGGTCTCGATTTCGGACCCGCAAGCTACCCAAATTGTTCATCTTGGGTCTCAAGGGGCGCATTCTTCTCAACCTTCTCAGGAGTCCCAGCAGTCCTCTCAGGCATCCCAGCAGTCTGGTCGTCACAGTTTTAGACCCCGAGGCAGAAAATTAAGAGAAGACCTGGTTCTTATGGCTAAAGTAATTCCAGCAGTTGTAGCCCAAGAGCCGTTTTCTATGGTAAATGTGGAGGAAAGCATCCTTCAACGCAGTGTACCGGGGTTCAGGTGTTTGCCACATCTGCGAGCAGTATGGAAATTTTTCTAGAGTGTCTCCTTTGGCTGGAACTCAACATATCGTTTCTCCACCACAGGGTCCGATGGATCGTCTGGAGGCCGGTAATTTCCTGCACAGCAGCAGAGGATGGGTGGATCACAGCTTAGAGGATCGTTCTAGCAGCCTGGTCCGTCTCGTTTTCGAGGGTCTTCCCAGCCCCATTTCTCCGGACCCCAGTAGGCCCAAGTGAACTCCATGACAAGGGAGCAAGCGGAAGACGCGCTCGGAGGAGTGACACAGGTACCTGTACTATTTTCGATTTTCCTGTACAAATATTATTTCACACTGGAGCATCGCATTAATTTTTATCTGATGCAGTCAGTAATGAGTACGGTTTGTGTACAACCTCTTTGCACGATGTTGTGTCCATTGCAATTCCTACCGGTGCGGACTTGTTTTCACAAGAGATTGTTCTGGATTTGTTGGGGCAGCGGCGGATTCGGATCCTGCTCCCGGGGCGCTTCGGAAGTTTAAAAATTTGATTGCCCAAGAACGGCCAATACTCAAATAATAACACATCTAAACATATAATGTTGAGTATTTACCTTTGGCGACTTGGCGCCCGGCTCCGACTATTCCACAAAGAGAGATAGCCCTTCAACGGTTGAATAGCTCCAATCGTCTAATCTGGTCCACGATCGAAATATCAATTCCTTCACTAGTCTGGACTATAAAATCAATGAATATTTCACGAACGGAATCTTCACGTCGTGACGTTTAAAACGAATTCCCCTGACGGCGGCGGTGGCAAGCAGCGACGACAGCGATGGTGGCGGCGTTGACGGCTAGCGGAGACGACGGCGGCGGGAGGAGGAGGGCGAGAGTGAGGGGAGGGGAGCTATGGAGGTTGTCAATGGTATAAATTAAAAGCTCCCCTTAAGCCCCTATTTTTAGATATTTCATGGGCTTAAACCAGGTTAATGGGCCCAGGTCAGGCCCAGGCCCGGGGAACATTGGTTTCGAGTCCATCATTGTGGTTTCATCATAATCACGACCGACGATCAGATCTTACCAATCTGCACAGTTTCTAAAATTGAACATTATGACGTGAAAACAATTTTTTGGACCACCTAATCCAAAATAGCAGTTAGACCCGTATCAGCTAAAAGGAAAGTCATACTTCCCCAGCCAATTTAAGAAGTCATACTTCCATCCTTCCTCCTATTATACTCAACATTTTGAGTACCACTTCCACATGGGAATTGAGAAACCAGTACTTGTGTGACCCTCAATGGTTTAGGGATACAGCTAGCCGTGGGCTCACAACTCCTGGTGACTCCTAAAACATATTTTCAGACATAACCATCGGACCATCGTAAAACTTCTATCAACATCGTCCCATGATCCCCTAGGTATCACTGATAGGACCTACAAGAAACAGTTGGTCATGGTCAGCGTACAGTACGGTCCTTTTAGCTCAAATATCTCGACCGAATCAACGACCATTGGTAAATCGAGAGTCGTTAGAGATTCGAGAGCCATACATACATCTTGGAGATCAAATAGTGACATCACATGTGCTATTAGGTAAACCCATTTACCTAAACACATATAGTACTTTGGCCAGAGATTTTTCACACTATTATCTTCTCAGATAGCATAGGATAAGAAAGTCTAGACGTCTACCACCATTGCCACAGCCTAGGCATTGAAGAGGAACTGCAAGGACAACCTTGAGCAGCTACGAGCAGCTAAATGTATTTTTTATATTGATATAAATATCTCTCAATAATACTTCTTGGTACTTGATACTGGATGTGAATCTCATATCTGCAATATTTATGTTATATTTGAGAGATATTTTATATGTTTCGAATTTGGTTATGAACATTATTTCTATTTCTATGTTGGATAGAGATGGCTATTCTTGTGTTTCTGCTAATGGGCTTTGCAATATTTACAAGAATAAATGTTTGATTGGATTTGGTGACCTAGAAAACAATCTATATAACATAAAGTTAAAGAAATTCCTCTTCATAATATCGAGACTCATATAACAACAATTAAAACGGAAGCACGATAATCAAAACTCCTTACAACTACGGCACACGCTAGGATAGGTCATATATCCTTAAGAATGATGAACTAGTTAGTGGGAGACGGAATTTTGAAATGTCTGACGTCAACTCCCTGCATACTTCGATTCATGTCTAAAATGGAAAATGACTAAAACACTCCTTAGAGACAAGCCTGAGCGTGTGCATGGACTATTGGATTTGAACCATATAGACGTGTGCGGCCCACTTAGTATCGATACTAAGTATGGACACACTGACTTCATTACCTTTACCGATGACTACTTGAGGCATGAGGTATTTATATTTAATGAACTACAAATCTGAATCCTTTGAAATGTTCAAGGAATAGACGTGTGCGGCCCACTTAGTATCGATACTAAGTATGGACACACTGACTTCATTACCTTTACCGATGACTACTTGAGGCATGAGGTATTTATATTTAATGAACTACAAATCTGAATCCTTTGAAATGTTCAAGGAATTCAAGAGTGAAGTATAAAACCAACTGGGCAAAAGTATTAAAGCGCTTCGATCTGATCGAGGTGGGGAATACTTAAGCACAGATTTTTAGAGTATCTTAAAGAGAACTGGATTCTCTCTCAGTTAACTCCTCCTGGGAACCACAGCTAAATGGTGTAGTGGAGCATCATAATCGAACCATTATGGACATGGTTCGATATATGATGAACTTTACTGATCTTCCACCTTCATTTTGGGGCTATGTTGGATAGATATGGCTACTCTTGTGTTTTTGCTAATGAGATTTGTAATACACAAGAATGAATGTTTGATTGGATTTGGTGAACTAGAAAACAATCTATATAAACATAAAGTTAAATAAATTCCTCTTCATAATAACGAGACACATATAAAAATAATGAAAAGGAAGCACGATAATCAAAACTCCTTACAACTACGGCACGCTAGGCTAGGTCATATATACTTAAGAAGGATGAACAAGTTAGTGGGAGTGGGGATGTTTGAAATGTCTGACATCAACTCCCTCCATACTTTAAGTCATGTCTAAAAGGGAAAATGACTAAAAAATTCTTCAGAGACAAGCCTGAGCGTGTGCATGGACTGTTGAATTTGATCCATATAGACATGTGTGGTCCACTTAGTATCGGTACTTTTATGGGCACATCTACTTCATTACCATTACCGATGAATACTCGAGGCATGATGTGAGGATTTAGAATTTATATTAGTGATTAATTGATTTGATTTGGGAATTAATCACGTAGATTTTGAAGTCCCTGCCGATTTTGAGCGTTGCGTTAATTTCTGGGAAATTTAGTCGTAGCGATTTTGGAGCAAAAATGTTAGCAGCAAGTTACTGTAGCTCCTGCTGGTGGATTTGGAATCAGCATAGATGACGTCAGCGTGACGCAAGGAGAGCTGCTGGTTTTGGTTTTGAAGTTTGAAGTTGCTGCTGGCAGACATTGCGCTTAGCGTGAGATTGAATGAGGAAGCGACACGCGTTAGTCAAAATTTTGGAGCGTTGACTACTAGATTCAGCAGATGCGCTTGTGAACAGTGTTCAGCAGATGCGCTTGTGGAATCAGTCGCAAGAGCTATCGATAGATATGATGACGTAGGCGTGACGTATTCCTTGCTGCTGGTAGTAGATGCGTCGTCGTTTTGAGTGATTTCTCGCGACCAGCAGATGAAATGTTTTGGAGAGAGAGTTGTGGCCAGCAGATGGTTGTTTTGCTTGCAAGAGCTGTTGTCAGCTGGAATATTTCTACGGTGTCGTTTTGATAAGTTGAAACGGTGTCGTTTTGAAGTGCTTTCTCGCGAATGCTTTTGTTGGTTCCTGTTGATTTTATTGAAGAGAAAGAGTTGGTACCTGCTGATCGTTACCTGCTGGTTTTGTCGGCTGCTTTGGTTTTCAGCAGATGTTGGATTTGGGAGGTTATAAGTAGAAGTGTTGTTCAACACTTAGAATTATTTTTGAACCAGCCATTTCTTATCTTCTTCTCCAAACCCTCGTCGAGCTACTGTTCACCGAGACATTTCTTCCTTAGATTTCCATCGCATCCAGCCTTTGTTTTTGGAGATCTTTGTGGCGCTGAATTCCCCTTGCTTAGCTCTTTCGTTTGCTACCCTTTTGAGACGATTGAATTGCGCTGGAAGTGGAAACGCGAAGCTGCTGGACTTCGAAGCTTTTGAGAGCAGTCTGTGTTTGCGTTCTTCTGCTAGCGTGAGCTTTTGGGTGAGCAATTCTTGTAGATTTGAGCTCGGTTTTTAGTAGTTAATGCCTGCGTTGAAGTGTAGGATTGAAGTATGCTTCTGGCCGTAGGATTAGCGTGTTGTGTAGCTGAATTGAGCTAAGATTATTAGCTATGTGTAACAGATTTCAGCTTCCACGAAGTTTCCTGCTGCGTGATTTGAGCCAGGAGGAATCTGTTAGGTAAATTGAAGAGGAAAGGTACGATTGAGCGGCCCCTTTGCAGTTGAGCGTGAACATGGCTATCTTTTCAGTGTTGTGAACTGCTGTTATGTGGCTTACGTGACTTTACATGCTGGAATTGATTGAGTTATGTTTTGCTTCACGTATTATGAACTGTACGCATCTAGCATGGATATTGAATGGCATTCATGCATACATCTTGAGCCTGATATGAAGATTTGATTTGATACCTGATTGGGTGCCACGTTGTGACTGGACGACTGTTGAGTCGTGCCCGAAAAGTCCAACGCTATCGTCGGAGCGGTGACTACCGGATACGAGTGTCTACCGCCGAGCTGTGATGGGCTGACGGGCCCCGATGATCACGGACCGATGATTTCCCGGTTGATAGACCGTGGTATAGAGGCTTGATTTGAGTTGCCAGTTGATAGACTGGTCTAGCCATCCGATTTCTTGATAGCCCTCATGCATTCATAGCATTGATTTGTAGCATGTTGCATGTTTATCTGCTTTGATAGCTCTTCGTACTGAGGCTTGACCTCGTACTTGTTTCCTGCTTTTGTTTTGTTTGGGTCTGTGTTGCCCATTTGCAGGAGCTCTAGGTAATCAAGTTGGACCGAGTGGAAGTTCAGCTGGTCGATCCCCGCGTCCCTGAGTCCCAGTTTATATATGATATGTATTGAACCGGGGGATGCCCCGTGTTATCATGTATTGGGGATTTATTTTTGGGTTGATATACTTGTTGTGTTGGAAATTGAATCAACTCGTATTTTATTATCGCTATTTTGAATGTATGATTTTAAGTTCAGGCCCATAGTAATTTCGAAAATTTTTAAGACCTGATTTTAAGCTTCCGTGTTTATGCGCTTTATATGTGTTAATTGTCAGTAATTAGCACGGGGCCTGACACATGGGGTATTTATATTAATGAAATATAAATCTGAATCCTTTGAAAGGTTCAAGGAATTCAAGAGTGAAGTAGAAACCAACTGGACAAAAGTATTAAAGCGCTTCGATCTGATCGAGTTGGGGAATACTTAAGCACGGATTTTTAGATTATCTTAAAGAGCACTGGATTCTCTAAGATTATCTTAAAGAGAACTGGATTCTCTCTCAGTTAACTCCTCCAGGACACCACAGCTAAATGGTGTATTGGAGCATCATGATCGAACCATGATGGACATGGTTCGATATATGATGAACTTCACGGAGCTTCCACCTTCATTTTGGGGCTATGCGCTCAAAACGATGGTATTATTGTTGAAAATTACCACACTAAAGCAGTATAAAAGGCTCCATATAAGATATGGATGGCAAACCACCCATGATTTTTTACTTGGGTATATGGGGATATACTACTTACGTGAAGCAAACAGTGGGAGATAAGTTGGATAATTATCCATCTTATGTTACTTCGTGAGGTATCCACGAGACCTTTCTCAGCTTCCGTATTAGTGATTTTATGATAATTTTTGAAGAAAATTTACACTACGAAACTTTGAAATAAATGCATTGGAGACGTCAAAGTTTTAAAGTTAGTTTGTGAGAATTTACGTATTTTTATTTTATGATATGACGTTTATTTGATTTTATGTTGTATGTTATTTAATTTAATGTTTTGCAAAGTTTTGTTTGAAATGTAGAAAAATGTACGCGCCATGAAACTCATGTACCTATAGATTACTCAAACTGGACTATACCTCAAGAACAGATAGAAATTTTTACAAAATAGGATTTACATATTTCAAAACGGCTTTCTCCGTAAAAACTCATGAAGAAACCCTTTCAATCCAAGAAGATTCTCAAAGCATAGCCTTACTAAATAATTCTACAATTCATAAATATATACAAAAAACTATAGATACTTACACTTTGGATTAATTCAAATTGCAGTAAAACCTTTAGTACATATTGGGGTTGATACTCAGATTTATTTAGCCTTAGAGTCAAAAGATTGAAAAGATATCAAACGTCTCTACTTTCTATGATTCAAACAAATATATGTAATGGCCCAATATATTTTAATTTCTCTCCTAATTTTTCAGTTGACCTTATTGATCCTAGGATTCTAGACTCTTTAATATTAGATGTTCATATCCAGGGTGATGAATTTCATCCCTGCAAAAACTTTGCTATAATCTACAGAGTTTATTTCAGACTCTTATCTTCCCAACTTACCCAAAGTACAACAAACTTCCTTTTTCGAAAGAAGAAACTGTTCTGTTACAAATAGATGTCGAAAGACCAATTGTTTTTACACCAAAACGTTTAAAATGGACTGATATCACTATCCCACACCAATTCATCATTAACCAACCTCAAATCCCTAGGAACAATGAGCGACGAGACATTTCCAAAATAATAGAAGAAGGTGATGGCAAAATAACAATTAAATTTAATAATCCAATAAAAACTCACAATACTCACCCACTCTCCAGATCTCAATCTTCAAGAAATTCTTTTTCTGGCGTATCTAGAACTACAACCAAATACGAATTTGTAACACCTATATCAAAACCTCGGTTTGGACCATCTTCTCCACAAAATTGTTCTCCGCCTAATTCATCTTCAATCTCTAGTATGATTTTGATAACTTCTGATAAAGAATTTCAACTTGATTTTGAATACTTAAATGAAGAATTTCCAAGATAAGTTTCATAATGAGAAACCAATATGGTATGATAAAATATATCAAGAAATCAAACAACAAATTCACACTGAATGGATTAACAAGATGAAGATTATTATATCCAATATACCATTTTACAGCTTTCTTACCGTTTTTCTATCACAAGAAGGCTTTAATGACTTTCAAAGGAAATCTGTCATCCAAGTCAATACTAGTTTTCATAAGAAATGAACACTTCATAACAATGAATCAATCTCTGCTGTTCATCCTACGTTACAAACCTTACAACTTCAAACAACAAAGGGTGAAGTCACGGCTGATCCTTTTAAACGTGGCCGAAGTGACAAAGAACCTGTTAATTCAGAAGACATTAATAAAATCCTCCAACAGAATAACTATTCAAATCAAATACTTAAAATCATAGCAACTCAAGTAGATCATATTTCTAATAATCTCAACCAAACTCCAAATAATAAAAACTCAACATTTACTGAAATTGCTAAGACTTTATTCCAAAAAAAATTAATCCCCTCTGAGAAAGAAAAACAAATCAGTTTTCAGACACATTCTCAATAAAATTTCAGCTAAACCCTCAGAAATCGAAACCTCTGAAGTAGTAACGCCTATAAATCCTAAATGCGTAGAAATGAGTAGATGACTAGGGGGAAAATGATTTTAGAAAATTATTTACTATTTTATGTGATTCCATGATGATTTAAATGTTTCATGACATGCATGTATGTGTTTTTAGCCTGTTTGAGTTCCGGACGCGTGGACGAGACTAGGGACGACCGAGTTGAAAATTATTTGTGATTTTTAAGCCTTAGATATTTAAGAATAAATTTATTATTTTTAAACAGCAATTTTCGAAAATTGGGGTTTTTATGATTACTTTTGAGGAGAACCCGCTTTTCGTCTATACGGGCTGTTTTAATGGACTTTATTGTATTTTAAATTGGGGAGGCCTTTTATTACGAAAATTAGAGATTTTAAAGCCATGTTTAAAGTTTTATTCAATACTTCAATTTAGTGGAGGGTTAGGATGGTAAAAATCCCTTTATTTTCTTAATTAAACACATGAGGGGTCATTTTTGTCACCACTCATTCTTTCAAATCTTAATTTGGTGTAGCCCTAGCCTCCTACCTCCCTCATTGAGCCGTCCCCTCCTCTCATCCATCACCCCATCGATTTCTTCAAAGCTTTTGGTGATCCAAGGTGGTCTTGTCCCGATCTCGCGTCCTACACGTCGGTAACTCGCAGATCTTCTTCTTCTTCACGAAAGGTATGTAATATCTATTCTTTTTCTCACCATTTACGCCATATTAAACTATTTTTAACGTTTAAATGCATGAATTGTATGTGATTTGTTTAGATCTATGCACAATTGTTTTAGATCCATGCATGACTCATGTTTTTAATTATGGTTTTGATTTGATCTTGTGTTGCTTCGGCCAAGGTGTCAGGACTCGTGCACAAATCAGAGCAAAACTACATAAAGCACACGTGGAAGCAATAAAATAGTGGCAAATTTTTCGCTTTAGTCCTCACGGTTTAAAATATATAATTTAAAATACAACCATACTTAAAATATCCCAGTTTACAAACACTCAGTACAACAGTACAACATTTAAACAAATACAAGTACTACATCATGCAACAGAATCCCACAAGCACAGGTCATTACCCGGCTGACAGTACTAGTACATATATGCTATACGCTAACTGGGACACTCTATCCACCTCTTGGGGCACCTCCAGCTGGGTCAAAGCCACGACCAGCAGAGAAACCTGGGAAATCTGAAACAACATACAGGCAACAAACACAAGCCCCAGAGCGACATCGGGGTCAAACCCCAGTACGGAGAGCAACTGAAAAACAGCAATAGAGAGCAACAGATAAAATGCAGATGCTATGCATGAGGAACAGGGCAACAACCGAAGGCTACAACCATAGCAGGGAGCCAAAGAACTCAGGCATAGATCAACAGCTGACAACAGATTCTGCAAAGATAGTGGCCACGGTGTGTGTACAAGCATATGGGAATTACCCACTCATATCTACACCACACCCGATACCAGATGCTTCACAACTGCTCAACCTGCCGTTACCAACTCATGAACTGTGGTAGTTAACCACTCGGCTCATAGTGGCTAACTAAACCCAGCAGGGAGATGAGAGTGCGGTATTGCCGCTCGCCCTCGCATCCTGGCACGCAACAGAACAACACAACAACGCAAGGATACAAGATCTGAACTGGATATGATAGATGTACATGCAATGCAACAGCTTGCCATATAAATCACGAAACATATGCAAGCAATAACAATACAGAACAGACACAACATTACACATAATATCCATGCCAAATCCACGCTGTAAGACAAGCTCACATCCGTACCTCAAATATTTTGTGCAACAATTACTACAAACAGGGTACAAGCAACGCAGATCCACCACCTGCTAAGCCAACACAAGCAACTACTCAAGGACCGAAGCACAGAAAAGCAACAGCTAGGAGCTACGAACTCAACCAGTGCTATCCTACCCCATCTAACTCAGCAGAGAGCTCTAAACAACACAAGACAGGGTCTGAACACTTACCCCAACAAGCTAGGACGGAACCCGACGCTTATGCTAACAGACTACACAAGGGAGATGTCTTCGCACACCTCACCAGCTTCAAGCAAACGTCCGAAAGCAATAACCAAATGAAGCGTCTCAGCAAGAGGAGTCCAACGCTACCACTCTTACTTCAATCGAAGCTGTCTACCGTCGGTAATCGAAGAAGATAAGGTTCGGTGAACAGTGGCTAGGGAATCGCTACAGAGCTTGCTATCGGAAAATATTCTAAGTGTCGGGAACAATAATAGAGAACAAAGCCAAACTCCCTATTAAATCTTACTGCTGACAGAACTGGGAAAAGATTCACCGACAACTTAAGCTATTACAACTAATATTCCCGCTAGCAAACAGATCTCACTGCAGATCTCTCTCTACGCCAAGACAGATCTCTACTAACTCAAATGACGTCGTAGAGAACAACTGTCGCAACTGGACACGTCACTCACTACTCACTGCTGAACAAATAACCAACATCTGTTCGCAACGCAACAACAGATCTCTCACAGAGCTGAAGCTAATACAACTCACAGCTGAGTCTTCTTCGCTAATCCAAAATGCTGTCGTTCCAACTAATCCAAACGACGACGTATAAGCCACTCACTGCTGAAACACGGTAGCGCACTCTCTACTGCTCAGTGACAACAGATCTCGCTACGACTGCTGAACACAACCACTCAGCGACAACTGCTGACGTCACCACTTCTGAACGCTAACATTCAGCGATGACCCAGCACTCACTACTGAACAGATTCCGCTCCAAACTCTAACTCTCCAGAACTGTTCTAAGGACTAAAACAAAACCCGATAGCTTCTCCAAGCATAACAACTCAAAGCTGATCTCAATGAAAACCGATTAATTAACTCAATTAATCTTATCAGCTTTCGGGTCTCACATCTATCCCCCACTAAAACAGGATTTCGTCCTCGAAATCAACCAACTCAAGATAAAGAGTTCAAGATAACTTTGGAAAAGAACTTAAGCAAACATCTACTAGGAAATAACAAGGAACCAACTACTGGAATCTGAGGCAACGCTCACTCAAACAGATGCGGCCACTCACGCTGCATCTTTTCTTTCAGTTCCCAGGTAGCTTCTTCTTACCATGCTTGCTCCACTGAACCATCACTAAGGGAATGGTCTTGTTCCTTAGTTTCTCCTTCCTATCCAGAATCTGGATAATCAACATAGCTCAAAGTCTGATCAAGCTCTACCTCGTCTGTCCTCAACACATGAGATGGATCTGGCTCATACTTCCTCAACATCGATACATGAAACACATCATGTAAAGAAGACAAATCTTGTGGCAACAACAGCCGATATGCCAAAGTGCCAATCCTCTCAACAATCTCATGTGGTCCAACATAACGAGGAGCTAACTTACCCTTGAGACCAAAACGCAAAACACTACGAAAAGGAGAAACTTTCAGGAAAACACGATCACCAACCTGAAACTCTAAAGGCCTACGCCTCTTATTCACATAACTAGCTTGGAGATCTTGTGCAACTTTCATACGCTGGAGAATCAGATCTACATGATCTCTCATCTGCTGCACAAATTCTGGAGAAGGCAACTGCTTCTCACCCACTTCTTCCCAACACACATGCGACCTGCACTTCCTGCCATACAGTGCTTCAAACGGTGCCATACCAATCGTCACTTGGTAGCTGTTATTGTAAGAAAACTCAACCAAAGACAGTGAATCCTGCCAGCTACCACCGAAGTCCATCACTACAGCTCTTAGCATATCCTCCAAAATCTGGATAGTCCTCTCAGATTGGCCATCTGTTTGGGGGTGATACGCTGTACTCATAGCCAATCTGGTACATAAAGTTGTCTTCAAACTCTTCCAAAACCTGGAAGTAAATCTCGGATCTCGGTCTGAGACAATGGAAACAAGCACACCATGCAAACGCACCACAAAATCCAAGTACAGCTTCGCCATTTTCTTCAAAGAAAACGTCATGCCATAGGGAATGAAGTGAGCAGACTTCGACAATCTGTCTATAACAACCCATACAGCATCGCATACTCTGTTGGAATGAGGCAGATGCATCACAAATTCCATCGCTATGTGCTCCAAATTCCACTGGGGCACTTCCAAACTCTGCAATAGACCACCAGGTCTCATTCTTTCAGCCTTGGCTTGCTGACAATTCAGACATCTAGCCACAAAATCAGCAATGTCACTCTTCAAATCAGCCCACCAAAAGTGAGACTTTAAGGCAAAATACATCTTCCTCACGCCTGGATGAACACTGTGCCTAATGCAGTGCGCTTCTTTAAGGATCTCTTCCTTCAAATCAATCAGATTTGGCACAACCAACCTGCCACGGAATCTCAAACAACCATCAGGAGAGACAGAATACTCCTCAAGCAGTCCAGCTCTAACCTTCAGCTTTAGCTCATGGATGGAAGGATCTGACCTTTGAGCAGCTCTAATGCTCGCAACAATCTGCGGCTCAACTTGGAAAGAAGACACCACAACGTAATCCTCAGCTGGGTAAAAATGCCAACCAGTAGTGCTTAAATGCTCATGCACCTTCGAAATCTGCACAGATGCAAGCATCGCCACTTGAGCTTTCCTACTCAAGGCATCAGCCACTACATTTACTTTCCCAGGGTGGTATTGGATTTCACAATCAAAATCCTTAAGCAGTTTCATCCATCTACGCTGTCTCATATTCAGATCTGACTGAGAAAACAAATACTGGAGACTCTTGTGGTCCGAATACAACACGAACTGCTCGCCATACAGATAGTGGAGCCAAATCTTCAAAGCAAAGACCACAGCTGCTAGCTCTGAATCATGAAATGGGTATCTAGTCTCATGCGTTTTCAACTGCCGAGAAGCATAAGCAATGACTCGACCATTCTGCATCAACACACAGCCCAATCCATTGAGCGAAGCATCTGAGCAAACAACAAAACCACCTGAACCAGACGGCAAAGCTAACATAGGCGCAGAAGTTAGCTTCTCTTTGAGCAACTGAAAACTGCTCTCACATTTCTCAGTCCAAACAAAACTCTTGTACTTCTGAGTCAACTGCGTCATCGACTTAGCTATACTAGAAAATCTCTCGATAAAGTGACGATAATAGCCAGCCAGACCCAAGAAACTATGAATCTCCGACACATTCCTGGGACGCTCCCAATTGACAGCAGCTTCTACCTTACTGGGATCCACCGAAATCCATATGCTCAAATCACATGACCCAAAAACACAACTCTATCCAGCCAGAACTCGCACTTAGAAAACTTAGCATACAGCTGCGAGTCTCGAAGAGTTTGGAGAACAATCCTCAAATTCTCCTGGTGCTCCATCAGAGTCTTCGAGTACACCAAGATATCATCGATAAACACAATCACAAACTGATCGATGTACTCTCGAAAGACTCTATTAATCAAGTCCATAAAAAATGCAGGGGCATTCGTCAAACCAAAATGCATAACCAGAAACTCATAATTCCCGTACCTCGTACGCAACGCAGTTTTCGCAACATCTTGCTCTCTAATCCGCAACTGATGGTACCCCGACAGCAAATCGATCTTCGAATACACGGAAGAACCTTGCAACTGATCGAACAAATCATCAATCCTAGGCAAAGTGTACTTATTCTTCACAGTAGCCTTATTCAATTGACAGAAATCAATTCACATCATCATAGTGCCATCCTTCTTCTTCACAAACAAAATCGGAGCTCCCCAAGGCGACATGCTAGGCCTAATAAAACCTTTCTCCAACAAGTTGTCAAGTTGCACCTTAAGCTCCCTCAACTCTGCAGGTGCTAAACGATATGGTGCACGTGAGATCGGAGCTGTGCCAGGCACCAGCTCGATGCTAAAGTCGATCTCCCTTTTCGGAGGAAAACCAGGAACCTCCTCAAACACATCAGGGAAATCACGAGCAACCGAAATGTGACGTCCCAATCCTCATGGGGTCACGAATGAATAATAAAAAGAAAAGAAGGGCTGAATGGAAGATGTCATAAGCTGTATCCCTTATGACTAAAATAAAAATTCGAAATGCAAACAACAAAATGGCGCCAAGTACTGAGACAGCTGAAACGATTTCTCATTATCAGATGTCAAAAATGCAAGTGCGATATTACAAACTCTGAAATTCTATATGAATTTACTATTGTTATAATGGATCTACTACAGACTTAAAAAAAGATCAAAAACAACAACAGCTGCTGCGGAAACATCGGACTTAGATAAACACAATCACCATAGCTGGTTCAACTACTGCCTCCCGCCTGCCCCAGCTCTGCTCCACCTGCACCATTTTAAAGCTAATGAGCCTAGGGGCTCAGCAAGTAAAATCTGAGGATAACAAAATCACTTAATGCAGGCAGACATCTGAAACATATCATAACTTAGCATAACAGTTTAAAAGGAAGTCATTCATCAGCTTCATAAACTTTCTTTCATTAAACTTGGAAATGACGCCTGCCCCAGCTCTGCTCCACCTGCACCATTTTAAAGCTAATGAGCCTAGGGGCTCAGCAAGTAAAATCTGAGGATAACAAAATCACTTAATGCAGGCAGACATCTGAAACATATCATAACTTAGCATAACAGTTTAAAAAGGAAGTCATTCATCAGCTTCATAAACTTTCTTTCATTAAACTTGGAAATGGGGAAGACGACCCAGATCCCATTCTTATTTTCTCATGATTTATGGCTTGGAAATTCTACATTAGGTCCCTTTAAAATTAAAACTTCTTTAAAACATTTACTGAGTATCGGGTTCGCCCACTGAACTTATCGCTGGAATACAAACAGACCAGACGCAGTGGAACTATACTGGGAAACAAACCAGATCTTTACCGTTCACCGTTATCGCTAAAAGGAATCAGCTGTTGGTAAAGGAAACAATATCGTTATCGTAAAACAGCTGCAAGGAT
>KQ995386.1:220727-238182 GCA_001598015.1 Dorcoceras hygrometricum
CTGCTGGTTTCTCACAAGGAAAGCACCTGCTGGTTTCTCACAAGTAAAGCACCTGCTGGTTTCTCACAAATAAAGGCACCTGCTGGTTTCTCACAAACAAAGGCACCTGCTGGTTTCTCACATAGAAGGGGACCTGCTGGTTTCTCACAAAGAAAGCACCTGCTAGTTTCTCACAAGAAAATCACCTGCTGGTTTCTCACAAAGAAAGCACCTGCTGGTTTCTCACAAGGAAAGCGCCTGCTGGTTTCTCACAAGGAAAGGCACCTGCTGGTTTCTCACAAAGAAAGGCACCTGCTGGTTTCTCACAAAGAAGGGCACCTGCTGGTTTCTCACAAAGAAGGGTACCTGCTGGTTTCTCACAAAGAATGGCACCTGCTGGTTTCTCACAAAGAAGGGCACCTGCTGGTTTCTCACAAAGAAGGGTACCTGCTGGTTTCTCACAAATAATGTGAGAAGGATACCTTCTGGTTTCTCACAAAGAAAGGTACCTGCTGGTTTCTCACAAAGAAGGGCACCTGCTGGTTTCTCACAAAGAAGGGTACCTGCTGGTTTCTCACAAAGAAGGGTATTCTCACAAAGAAGGGCACCTGCTGGTTTCTCACAAAGAAGGGTATCTGCTGGTTTCTCACAAAGAAGGGTATCTGCTGGTTTCTCACAAAGAAGGGTATCTGCTGGTTTCTCACAAAGAAGGGTATCTGCTGGTTTCTCACAAAGAAGGGTATCTGCTGGTTTCTCACAAAGAAGGGTATCTGCTGGTTTCTCACAAAGAAGGGTATCTGCTGGTTTCTCACAAAGAAGGGTATCTGCTGGTTTCTCACAAAGAAGGGTATCTGCTGGTTTCTCACAAAGAAGGGTATCTGCTGGTTTCTCACAAAGAAGGGTATCTGCTGGTTTCTCACAAAGAAGGGTATCTGCTGGTTTCTCACAAAGAAGGGTATCTGCTGGTTTCTCACAAAGAAGGGTATCTGCTGGTTTCTCACAAAGAAGGGTATCTGCTGGTTTCTCACAAAGAAGGGTATCTGCTGGTTTCTCACAAAGAAGGGTATCTGCTGGTTTCTCACAAAGAAGGGTATCTGCTGGTTTCTCACAAAGAAGGGTATCTGCTGGTTTCTCACAAAGAAGGGTATCTGCTGGTTTCTCACAAAGAAGGGTATCTGCTGGTTTCTCACAAAGAAGGGTATCTGCTGGTTTCTCACAAAGAAGGGTATCTGCTGGTTTCTCACAAAGAAGGGTATCTGCTGGTTTCTCACAAAGAAGGGTATCTGCTGGTTTCTCACAAAGAAGGGTACCTGCTGGTTTCTCACAAAGAAGGGTACCTGCTGGTTTTATGAAAACAACGCAACTGCTGAATTCTAACAAAGGAAATGCAGCTGCTGATTTTACGATAACAATGCAGCTGCTGATTTTCAACAAAGAAGTGCAACTGCTGATTTTAACAAGGAAAGATGCACCTGCTGATGAAGAGTGCATCTGCTGATTTTATGATAACACTTGTAATATAGAAACAATGATCACGCTACCAGCCGTCGCCTATTAAACCAGACTTTATACTGATTGAACTAGCAACTACCGATTACACAATAATCAAATCCCGATATTACAGCAAAAGGAAGAACATTCGTAAACATACGGGAATCAAAGCTAACTTCATCGTACTTCTAAACATCTAACTTTCTTAAAACATCTGGGAGACTTGGATGCAAATGAAATCAGCTGAAGCGAAGACTACTGCTTTAAAGATGAAATTCACCAGAAGAACTTTCCTGAACATGGAATCACTTAAACCCGACTACTCAGCGATTTTTTTTAAAACAACATCATCTTCTTTATCGAAGCACTCTGTAAAAGCTTTGAAACAGAAACATAACTTTGAACTCGTCATTATTTAATTTTCTTAAACATGTTTAAACATGAACATAACTTATCGTTAACATAAACAGGCAACAATCATGCACTGGAACAATATATATGCTTTATAATGGCGTAGAAAGAATCAGCCTTTACTTGCCTTTACTGCGAAACACAAGAGCAGCCGGTCTCAACAGGAGTTCTCCACAAGCACCACCACGAGCACCTTGAAGTTTTTAGAGAAAAAGAGGGAAATTTCTGGACAACAATGAAACTTTCTTGCTTACAAAAACAATCATATACGAGATATGATTGTAGTAGGTATTAACACTCGAGTAGGCATGGGATCCTACCAACCCGTGCCCTTTTTTAAAAGAATTTGTCAAATACTCCTTACCACTGTTTTGCATTTGAAAACTTTACCAAAACTTTTTTTTTTAAAAGGAACTATTTTTGTCCAGCCGATGGCATTTCAAACCAAAAGCTGAAATATGCTCGTGTTTTTGCTCGGGCGACAGCTGCCTGGAAACCGTCCGCGTCATGCCTCAAAACAACAACTGAAAATCAACTTTTTAAAACAATTAAAATTAACTTAAGGTTGAAACTTCAATATCAAATAGACCCTTAAAATAGAAAATGCTCAAATATGTGGTCCTATGGATTTTTGGGGCGTTACACGAAACATCACTAAGCTCCACACCCGAAGAAGAAGATGCGTCCAACGCATAAATCATAAATCCAGCGTTCTCTAAAGACAACAGACTAAAAATCTCTATCTCAGAGACCAAAGGAATCTTCGACTGGGAATCATGGCCATAAAAGTTCCACTTCTCGCCAAACTGAGGCCTAAAACGCACAATGCCATGGAAAGAATCCACCGAGGCTCTAAAACTCGACAACACATCCATTCCCACTATACAGTCAAAATCCATAACACCAAACGAATCAAATTCGCTATTAAAACATTCTCACCAAACCTCAAAATGCCATTCAACACTCTAAAACTCGACAACACATCCATTCCCACTATACAGTCAAAATCCATAACACCAAACGAATCAAATTCGCTATTAAAACATTCTCACCAAACCTCAAAATGCCATTCAACAAAACCTTTCGGGAGTACAGGTTCGCGCCAGCCGGAGTTGCAACAGAGACAACATCGCTCCAAGATGTGGTATGCAAACCATGCTCAACCACAAATGCATCATAAATAAACGAATGCGATGCGTCAGTATCAAACAATACTCATGCAGGAAAATAAAAGACAAAGCAAATACCTGCAATCACTCCGCTCGGCGTGCCATCTGCTTGCTCCCTCGTAATGGAATTCACCTGGGCTTGCTGGGGAACCGAGAAATTTTGCTGGGAAGACTGTCCGAAATGCGACGGACCAGGCTGCTGAAACGACCTAAACTTCGTCTCTCCCACTCTAGACTGAGGCACCGGAAAAGAACGACCTCTAGAAGATCCACCACGACCCTGAGGTGAAGCTACAGCTTGCTGAGATCCAGCCAACGGACACACTCTTGCAAAGTGCCCATACTGTCCACAGTTATTGCACGAACCCTGCACTCCAACACACTGGGTCGAAGGGTGCTTGCCTCCACAAAAGCCACAAAACTCTGCCCTAGGGCTACCACTGCTAGAACTACCAGAACCAGAGGAACTAGAACCTACCTTCTTCTTGAACTGGTGGCCACGAGGCCTAAACCTCTGGCGTCCCGATTGTGCTGGGGTGGCTGAGACGACAGAGACGACTGGGAAGGTTGTGCTCCTTGAACCCCTGGACGACTACTCTGCGCCACCTGCGGCCTAACACGAGACCGACGATTCCTCAAACCCTCCTCAATGTCTATCGCACTGTCCACCGCCTCCGCATAGCTCTTTGGCGAACTCGCCAAAACCAAAGAATACAACTCCTCATTCAGCCCCTCAAGAAACCTAGTTCTCTTCGCTCTCTCTCGGCCAGCAACATGCGGCACATACGCAAGAAGGGAAGAAAACCTACGGGCATACTCTCTCGCAGACATAAAGCCTTGCTCCAAGTTATCAAACTCACGCTCACGAGCGTTCACATAGGACTCCGGGACATACTCTTGACAAAAAGCTGTGCAAAAACTGTCCCACGAAATCCCTACTCCAGTCTCTTCCAAAGTCCTCAAATTCCTCTCCACCAACGCTCCGCACCTCTCCTCAACTGAAAAGTAGCCAGACTCAACTTGAGTTCATCATACTGCACACGGTTAAACAAACCCGTGACATGCTGCAACCACGAATCTGCATCAGCACTAGACTCATCCCCATTAAAAACCTGAGGATTCATACGCTGAAACCTCGCCATAACGAGTTCCATATCGTTCACACGAGCAGGCAACTCGTCAACCTCATCCTCAGCTCGCCTACCGCGTCCACGAAGGGGAAAACTACGCTGATCACCTTCGGTCTGACCTTCCGACTCTTCTGGAATTTTCCCTCTACCTCTACCCCTATGTCTAGGCGGCATCTAAGAAACACTAAGAGGGTAAGGTCACAACAGAACAAATACAGCACAATTAAATTCAGCAATTAGATCACATAATCAAGCACATGCAACACACAACACGGTGCCTAGACTCAAATGTGATCAAAAGAAATCGAGCTTATCCCAGCTTAAGCTCTGATACCAAAAGTGTTAGGCCTCGTGCACAAATCAGAGCAAAATCACATAAAGCACACGCGGAAGCAATAAAATAGTGGCAAATTTTTCGCTTTAGTCCTGATGGTTTAAAATATATAATTTAAAATACAACCATACTTAAAATATCCTAGTTTACAAACACTCAGTACAACAGTACATCATTTAAAATAATACAAGTACTACAGCATACAACTGAATCCCACAAGCACAGGGAATTCCCCGGCTGACATTACTAGTACATATATGCTATACGCTAACTGGGACACTCTATCCACCTCCTGGGGCACCTCCAGCTGGGTCAAAGCCACGACCAGCAGAGAAACCTGGAAACCTGAAACAACATACAGGCAACAAACACAAGCCCTAGAGGACATCGGGGTCAAACCCCAATACGGAGAGCAACTGAAAAACAGCAATAGATAGCAACAGATAAAATGCAGATGTTATGAATGAGGAACAGGGCAACAGCCGAAGGCTACAACCATAGCAAGGAGACAAAGAACTCAGGCATAGATCAACAGCTGACAAAAGATTCTTCAAAGATAGTGGCCACGGTGTGTGTACAATCATATGAGAATTATCCACTCATCTCTACACAACACCCGATACCAAATGCTTCACAACTGCTCTACCTGTCGTTACCAACTCATGAGCTGTGGTAGTTAACCACTTGGCTCATAGTGGCTAACTAAACCCAGCAGGGAGATGAGAGTTCGGTATTGCCGCTCGCCCTCGCATCCTGGCACGCAACAGAACAGCACAACAATGCAAGGCTACAAGATCTGAACTGGATATGACAGATCTATATGCAATGCAACAGCTTTCCATATAAATCACGAAACATATGCAAGCAATAACAATACAGATCAGACACAGCACTACACATAATATCCATGCCAAATCCACGCTGTAAGACAAGCTGACATCCGTACCTCAAATCTTTTGTGCAACAATTACTACAAATAGGGTCCAAGCAACGCAGATCCACCACCTGCTAAGACAACACAAGCAACTACTCAAGGACCGAAGCACAGAAAAGCAACAGCTGGGAGCTACGAACTCAACAAGCACTATCCTACCCCATCTAACTTAGCAGAGAGCTCTAAACAACATAAGACAGGGTTTGAACACTTACCCCAACAAGCTAGGACGGAACCCGACGCTTATGCTAACAGACTACATAATGGAGATGTCTTCGCACACCTCACCAGCTTCAAGCAAACGTCCGAAAGCAATAACCAAACGAAGCATCTCAGCAAGATGAGTCCAACGCTACCACTCTTACTTCAATCGGGGCTGTCTACCGTCGGCAATCGAAGAAGATAAGGTTCGGTGAACAGTAGCTAGGGTATCGCGACAGAGCTTGCTATCGGAAAATATTCTAAGTGTCGGGAACAATAATAGAGAACAAAGCCAAACTCCCTATTAAATCTCACTGCTGACAGAACTGGGAACAGATCTTCCGACAACTTAAGCTATTACAACTAGTATTCCGCTAGCAATTAGATCTCACAGCTGATCTCTCTCTACGCCAAGACAGATCTCTACTAACTCAAACGACGTCGCAGAGAACTACTGTCGCAACTGGACACGTCACCCACTACTCACTGCTAAACAACTAACCAACATTTGTTCTCAACGCAACAACAGATCTCTCACACAGCTGAAGCTAACACAACTCACAGCTGAGTCTTCTTCGCTAATCCAAAACACTGTCGTTCCAACTAATCCAAACGACGACGTATAAGCCACTCACTGCTGAAACACGCTAGCGCACTCTCTACTGCTCAGTGACAACAGATCTCGCTACGACTGCTGAACACAACCACTCAGCGTCAACTGCTGACGTCACCAATGCTGAACGCTAACATTCAGCGATGACCAAACACTCACTACTGAACAGATTCCGCGCCAAACTCTAACTCTCCAGAACTGTTCTAAGGACTAAAACAAAACCCGATAGCTTCTCCAAGCATAACAACTCAAAGCTGATCTCAATGAAACCCGACTAATTAACTCAATTAATCTTATCAGCTTTCGGGTCTCACATCTATCCCCCACTAAAACAGGATTTCTTCCTCGAAATCAACCAGCTCAAGATCAAGAGTTCAAGATAATTGGGGAAAAGAACTTAAGCAAACATCTACCAGGAAATAACAAGGAACCAACTACTGGAATCTGAGGCAATGCTCACTCAAACAGATGCGGCCACTCACGCTGCATCTTTTCTTCCAGTTCCCAGGTAGCTTCTTCTCTACCATGCTTGCTCCACTGAACCATCACTAAGGGAATGGTCTTGTTCCTCAGCTGTTTCTCCTTCCTATCCAGAATCTGCAAGGGATACTCAACATAGCTCAAAGTTTGATCAAGCTCTACCTCGTCTGTCCTCAACACATGAGATGGATCTGGATCATACATCCTCAACATCGAAACATGAAACACATCATGTAAGGAAGAAAAATCTGGTGGAAACAACAGCCGATATGCCAAAGGGCCAATCCTCTCAACAATCTCATACGGTCCAACATAACGAGGAGCTAACTTACCCTTGACACCAAAACACAAAACACTACGAAAAGGAGAAACTTTCAGGAAAACAAGATCACCAACCTGAAACTCTAAAGGCCTACGTCTCTTATTCACATAACTGGCTTGGCGATCTTGTGCAACTTTCATACGCTGGTGAATCAGATCTACATGATCTCTCATCTGCTGCACAAATTCTGGAGAAGGCAACTGCTTCTCACCCACTTCTTCCCAACACACATGCGACCTGCACTTCCTGCCATACAGTGCTTCAAATGGTGCCATACCAATCGTCAATTGGTAGCTGTTATTGTATGAAAACTCAACCAAAGACAGTGAATCCTGCCAGCTACCACCGAAGTCCATCACTACAGCTCTTAGCATATCCTCCAAAATTTGGATAGTCCTCTCAGATTGGCAATCTGTTTGGGGGTGATACGCTGTACTCATAGCCAATCTGGTACCTAAAGCTGTCTGCAAACTCTTCCAAAACCTAGAAGTAAATCTTGGATCTCGGTCTGAGACAATGGAAATAGGCACATCATGCAAACGCACCACAAAATCCACGTACAGCTTCACCATTTTCTTCAAATTACACGTCATTCCATAGGGAATGAAGTGAGCAGACTTCGACAATCTGTCTATAACAACCCATACAACATCGCATCCTCTGCTGAAACGAGGCAGATGCGTCACAAAATCCATCGCTATGTGCTCCCAATTCCACTGCGGCACTTCCAAACTCTGCAATAGACCACCAGGTCTCATCCTTTCAGCCTTGACTTGCTGACAATTCAGACATCTAGCCACAAAATCAGCAATGTCACTCTTCAAACCAGTCCACCAAAAGTGAGACTTTAAGGCATAATACATCATCCTCACTCCTGGATGAACACTATGCCTACTGCAGTGCGCTTCTTTAAGGATCTCTTCCTTCAAATAAATCAGATTTGGCACAACCAACCTGCCACGGAATCTCAAACAACAATCAGGAGAGACAGAATACTCCTCAAGTTGTCCAGCTCTAACCTTCAGCTTTAGCTCATGGATGGAATGATCTGACCTTTGAGCAGCTCTAATGCTCGCAACAATCAGCGGCTCAACTTGGAAAGAAGACACCACAACGTAATCCTCAGCTGGGTAAAAACACCAACCAGTAGCGCTTAAATGCTCATGCACCTTCGAAATCTACACAGATGCAAGCATCGCCACTTGAGCTTTCCTACTCAAGGCATCAGCCACTATATTAACTTTCCCAGGCTGATATTGGATCTCACAATCAAAATCCTTAAGCAGTTCCATCCATCTATGCTATCTCGTATTCATCTCTGACTGAGAAAACAAATACTAGAGACTCTTGTGGTCCGAATACACCACGAACTGCTCGCCATACAGATAGTGGCGCCAAATCTTCAAAGCAAAGACCACAGCTGCTAGCTCTAAATCATGAAATGGGTATCGAGTCTCATATCCTTAAGCAGTTCCATCCATCTATGCTATCTCGTATTCATCTCTGACTGAGAAAACAAATACTAGAGACTCTTGTGGTCCGAATACACCACGAACTGCTCGCCATACAGATAGTGGCGCCAAATCTTCAAAGCAAAGACCACAGCTGCTAGCTCTAAATCATGAAATGGGTATCGAGTCTCATGCGGTTTCAACTGTCGAGAAGCATAAGCAACGAATCGACCATTATGCATCAATACACGATCCAATCCATTGAGCGAAGCATCTGAGCAAACAACAAAACCACCTGAACCAGACGGCAAAGCTAACACAGGCGCAGAAGTTAGCTTCTCTTTGAGCAAATGAAAACTGCTCTCATATTGATCAGTCCAAACAAAAATCTTGTCCTTCTGAGTCAACTACGTCATCGGCTTAGCTATACTATAAAATCTCTCGATAAAGCGACGATAATAGCCAGCCAAACCCAAGAACTACGAATCTCCGATACATTCCTCGGACGCTCCCAATTGACAACAGCTTCTACCTTACTAGAATCCCATGAATATATATTTAATTATATGTAGTATTCTATGTATGATAATGTTTTTAAAGGAAGGAATTAAATATATATTGACGGACTAAGCTTTAAATTGCATGTTTTTATGAAATGCACGCATCTTGAGAATTTATGAAATGTTAAAGGCATGTTTTAAAGAAAACCCAAGGGATTGAAGTGACTTGTGGCAATTTTAATGATGGGAGATAATTGAGATATTGGGCCCGAGGATCCCCTGTTTAATTGTATTACGAGCCTATGGATCCATGTGATCACGACATGGTGAAGTGGCATAGAGGTGTGTGGGATCCTGAGATAAGTTCGGGTGAACCGCACCGCCACGTACTTTGGTTCTTTCGATTGATCAATCATACGCCCGCTCACATTTCACAGATACGACTCATACATTTTTATGTTACGTTATGTCATGCCTTTTATGTATGATATATGATTATGATACGTTACAACTGAGTTACGAACCATGTTTTAGCACCATCCATGCATGCATGTTTTAATGTTATTTTTAATATGCGTATGTGCTTTCATGTGGTTTTATTATTATGTACTTTGATATTTTAAAAGATAGAGCATGCTGAGCCTTTAGGCTCACTAGGTTTAAATCGTGCAGGTGAGACTGCTGATGAGTTTATCCTTACTGGAGATAAGGATCTCCGAGTGCCCGCTACAGCTGTACCCGGTGGCCACTCTGACATCTTTATTCATGTCATGGTACATTTTGATATATTTTATTTAGCATATTCAGTTTCCGCAACTTTCACGCACTCTGGTTTTAAACAGCATTGATGATTTGATGTTTTAAGATATCTGTGAGACCTGAAATTAAATAAGGATTAATTGTTGGATTAATCGGATTTTTGAGATTTCTGGTGGTTCAGATTTATTATTGAAGGTTTCGTTTGTATTTTCGGGTCAGAAATCACATTTAGAGCAATTCTGGAAATTTTGAAATTTTCGAGTTTGAAATCTGAATTTTTGGTGAGATCTGTTGAACGCGTATATTATATCAACAGCAATGCTGACGTGGCAAGAATTTCAGTTGTTACGAGAGATCAGCTTTTGCGTAGCGATCAACAGTGGTTAGCGATCAGCTGTTGGGTTCTGAGTGACGCCGTTTTATTTAGTTGAAACGCAGCGTTTTGGGTATCAGCTGGTGGTCGTGTTATACGTTTACTGTTGAGGAATCTGATGTGTTATTTCATCCAATCGCTGGTTTTGGGTGATCAGCTGTCGACAGATATGATGACGTGTCCTATGCGACGTCGTTTGGTTAAGTTGATGCGACGCTGTTTTGCGTAGCGTTGTTTGAGAAATTCAGCCATTGGGTTTTCCAGCTGTTGGCAGTTTTAGTGTCCAGCAGTAGGAATCTGTTGTAGTATATTCAACTGTTGGTTTATCTTTCGACTGCTGGTTGGGTTTTCAGCGATGTCGACTTGTTTTGTCGGTGGAACTCGCTCTTGCTGCTGTCAACTGGTGTGAAGTGTATATATATTAGGAGACTTGGTCTTTGACTAGATATCAGATTCCATACTTAGCGAAAATTGTGAGACCTGAAATGTAACTAAGATTAATTTGTTGGAATTAATCGGTTTTTGGAGATTTTTGGTGGTTCAGATCTCTGTTTGGATGTTTTGTTTGAATTTTCGGGTCAGATTTCACATTTAGAGCATTTCTGGAAGTTTTCGTAATTTTGGAATTTTTCGAGTTTGAATCTGTTGGCAGATTTGATGACGTCATATTTTCTGTTTTCGTGTTGACGTAGCAATGGCTGATGTAAGTGTTGCTGTTGAGTATCGGTTGAGTTAGCAATCAGATGTGATGACGTAAGGTTATCTGTTAACGCTTGTATTATTCTGGATGTGGACAGCAAGTTCCTGTAGCGCAAAGGAAACGGTGCCGTTTTGGTGAACGCTTGCGGGAGAGATCTGTTGCCAGTGATCAATGTTTTAGCGTTAGCGTTCTGTCTTCAGATTTGTTGATGTATGCGACGTCGTATTTGGTCTAGCGCTAGGGAGAGGTCTGCTCGCGTAAGGAGAGATCTGTTGTGTGTAGCGCGAGTTCTAGGAACAGATGTCAACACTGGTCAACTCTCCTGTAGCTATCGCTGTTGTGTGCGTAGCGTGTTTCCAGCGTTTAGCGGTAGCGACCAGATTTGATGACGTGTCCTGAGCGACGCCGTTTTGTTAGCGCATGCTTTATCTTGTAGAGGGATCTGTTTTTGTCGGTGCATGATTTTAACCATATTTCAACAGTCGCGAAATTTATTTAAGAAAGACTTGGTCTTCGATTTGAGATACCAGATCCCATACTTAGTAAAATTCTCCTAATTGTCGACCTCTGTTTCTTGAACCCTAGTACTGTTCACCGTGAGTTTCTCAGGCGAATTACCGTGGTTTTCGACCGTTGTTTGGTACGTGCGAGGTAGCGTTGGACTCCTCTCGAGAAGCTCTTGCTTTCTATACCATTCTTGGAGGCGGTTTTTGTCTAGAGCGAGATCGCGAAATTGCTGTCTTCGGCCGTGTGTTGCGTCGTTGAGGGGTCTTCGATTTGAGATACCAGATCCCATACTTAGTAAATTCTCCTAATTGTCGACCTCTGTTTCTTGAACCCTAGTACTGTTCACCGTGAGTTTCTCAGGCGAATTACCGTGGTTTTCGACCGTTGTTTGGTACGTGCGAGGTAGCGTTGGACTCCTCTCGAGAAGCTCTTGCTTTCTATACCATTCTTGGAGGCGGTTTTTGTCTAGAGCGAGATCGCGAAATTGCTGTCTTCGGCCGTGTGTTGCGTCGTTGAGGTAGAACTTTGAATTGTTGTTGAGATCTTAGTTTTAGCCTTTGTTTAAGCTTCCTGTTAGTGGTATTGTTGGAATCAGTTGCTGGTGTGAGTGTATGACTCCCAGCCGTGCTTTCTGTGTATTAGCGTGCCTGTGATTTGTACCCTGTGTGCTTTGACAGGTTGATATCCAGATTTCTCGGGACCTTTGATTGTAGTGATTGTTGCACAGAAAGTATAAGGTACGGATCTTGAGCTTGTAATTCAGTGTGGAACCTGGCTTGGATAAATTGCGAGATGGCTGTGTATGGATTGCCGTGTAGTGTTGTTGCTCTGTGTGAGAGCGGTGTATGCTTACCGTGTGTAATTGTTGTGTTACATATGGTTATATGTTTGTTGTTCCAGCATGTTGCATACACGCATTCCATTCAGCTATTGCAGCCTTTGTTCGTTGTTGTTTCTCTGTTTTCTTACCAGGATGCGAGGGCGAGCGGTGATTCCGCACTCTCATTTCCCCTATGTGCCGAGTGGCTAGCTACCACAGTTCATAGGTTGGGTTGTTGATGCATCTGGTAAGGGTGGGCGAGTAGGGGTGAGTGGCTAGCGCCCACATGTCCTACACTCACCGTGGCCACATATTCTGTTGCAGATTTTCGTTGAGCTGTGCACTGAGTTCTTTGGCTCCCTTCCTTGGTTGTAGCCTTCGACTGTTATCCCTGGTTGCATGCATAGCATCTACATTTTATTCTTGCTGTTTACTGCTGTTTTATAGTTGCTCTCCGTACTGGGGTTTGACCCCATGTCCCTCTGGGGCTTGGTTGTTTTCCATGTTTGTGTTTTTTTCAGGAAACCCAGGTTTTACAGCTGGCCGTGGTTTTAACCCAGCTGGTGGCGCCCCAGGAGGTGGTTAAGTATCCCAGTAGCGTATAGCATATTTATATGTATCAGTACTGTTAGCCAGGGGATGCCCTGCAATTTGTCATTGTATTATGTTGTTGGAGTCTGATACATGTTGTTGCTGTTTTTATTGATATATTGTTTGGTTGTTTATAAAATGGGATATATATATTTTGAGTATCGCTCTATTTTAAATTATAATGTTTTAAACCATCAGGCCAAAAGCGAAAATTTTACCCGCTTTTTAATAGCTTCCGCATGTGTTTGTGTGTTTTTACTCTGTTAACTATGTGACTACGTGCTGCATATTTCTGTGTTATGTGCTATCTATGCTGTATCTGTTCTGTTTTGATTGATCCTGTTGAGTTTTTTTGTAGATGACGCCTAGACGTCGTGGTAGAGGTAGGGGGTAGTTTGAGGAATCGGGAGGATAGAATGAGGATCAGCGTAGTGCTCGTAGTCGTAGCCGTGTTGGACATGATGAGGAGGAGGAAGTTGGTGACTTGCCTCCCCCGGTGGAGCGGATGGACATGGTGATAGCACGTTTTCAGAGGATGAACCCTCCAGTCTTTAATGGTGACGAGTCTAGTGAGGATGCAGACTCGTGGCTCCGGATATCATCGGTCTTTTAGATAGGGTTCAGTATGATGATGATCTTCGGCTGAGTTTAGCGACCCTCTTGCTTAGGAAGGCTGCAGAGCGCTGGTGGAGAGGCGCTTCGAGTACCTTGTTGGAGACCGGTGTTGGGATCTCTTGGGACAGTTTTTGCGAGACCTTCCGAAAGGAGTATGTATCTGAGTCTTATGTGAACGCCCGTGAGCGGGAGTTCGATCATCTGGAGCAGGGTTTGATGACTGTTCGGGAGTATGCTAGGAAGTTTTCTTCTCTGTTGGCGTACGTTCCCCATGTTTCTGGCCGGGAGAGGGCCAAGCGGACTAGATTTCTTGAGGGTTTGAACGAAGAGTTGTATTAGATGGTGCTGACCAGAAAACCCAAGAGCTATGCTGAAGCAGTTGACACTGCTATTGATATCGAGGAAGGTTTGCAGAGTCGTCGTGCTCGTAGGCAGCATGCGGCGCAGGTTAGTCGTCCTATTTTACAGGGAGCGCAGTCTTCACAGTCCTCCCAGTCAGCCCATCAGCCCCAGCAGCATCAGCCACAGGTGGCACATCAGTCTGGCCGTCAGAGGTTCCGTCCCCACGGTCAGCATTTTAAGAAGAAGTCGGGTTCTGGCTCTTCTGGTTCAGGCAGCTCGAGTAGCAGTGGTTCTCGGGCCAAGTTTTGCGGGTTTTGCGGTGGAAAGCATCCGTCTACGCAGTGTGTTGGTGTGCAGGGTTCCTGCAACCTTTGTGGTCAGTACGGGAATTTTGCCAGACTGTGTCCGTCAGCTGGATCATAGCAGACCGTGGCCCAGCCTCAGGGTCGTGGAGGTTAGTCTAGGGGTCGTTCCCCTCAGTTTCAGCAGCCTCGGTTGGGTGAGACTCAGTTCAGGCCTTTTCAGCAGCCTGGACCCTCGCGTTTTGTGCAGTCGTCTCAGCCTTTCTTCTCTGGACCCCAACATGCTCAGGTTAACGCCATCACTAGGGAGCAGGCCGAGGAGACGCCGAGTCGGGTGATCGCAGGTACTTGCCTTGTTTTTGATTTTCCTGCGCGTGTGTTGTTTGACACCGGTGCATCGCATTCGTTTATTTCTGATTCGTTTGTTGTTGAGCATGGTCTGTGTACCATTTCGTTGCGCGATGCTGTTTCTGTTTCTACCCCTGGCTATGTGAGCTTGTTCTCCCAGGAGGTTTTTTTTAGATGGTGTGTTGCGGTTCGGTGAGCATGTGTTGGTGGCGAGTTTGATTCGTTTGATGTTGTGGGATTTTGATTGCATAGTTGGGATGGATGTGCTGTCCAACTATAGGGCCTCTGTGGACTGTTTCCATGGAATTGTGTGCTTTAGGCCTTTGTCTAGCGAGAAGTGGGACTTCTACGGCCAGGACTCTCGATCGAAGATTCCCTTAGTTTCAGCGATGGAGATGTTTAGTTTGTTGTCCTTGGGGAATGCTGGCTTTATGATTTACGTTTTGGATGCATCTTCTTCTTCCCGCATTCAGCTTAGTGACATTCCCATGGTGCGACATTTCTCGGATGTGTTCCCGAAGGAGATTCCTGGTTTCCCCCCGAGGCGGGAGATTGACTTCAGCATAGAGCTGGTGCCCGACACAGCCCCGATTTCTCGTGCCCCGTATCGTCTGGCGCCTGCGGAGTTGAGAGAGCTCAAGGTGCAGTTGGACGATTTGCTGGAGAAAGGTTTTATCCGACCTAGTATGTCACAGTGGGGAGCGCCCATATTGTTTGTGAAGAAGAAGGATGGCTCAATGCGGATGTGCATTGATTTTCGCCAGCTGAACAAAGCCACTGTCAAGAACAAGTACCTGTTGCCGAGAATCGATGATCTGTTTGATCAATTGCAAGGTTCTGCGGTGCATTCAAAGATTGATCTTCGTTCCGGGTACCATCAGCTGAGAGTGAGAGATCAGGACGTCACGAAGACTGCTTTTCGTACCAGGTACGGGCATTTTTAGTTTCTAGTTATGCCGTTTGGCTTGACCAATGTCCCAGCAGTTATCATCGATCTGATGAACCGAGTTTTCAGAGAGTTCATAGACCAGTTTTTGATTGTTTTCATTGACGACATCTTGGTATACTCGAAGACTCCGAGGGAGCACAAGGAGCACTTGGGAATTGTCCTTCAGAGATTGAGAGAGCAGCATTTTGTTGGGCATACAATGGTGGATCCGGATCCCATTTCCCGGGGGCGCAGCGGAAATCAAAAGTTGCCCCAAGAAATGTTCAATACATTAAAAACAATCAATAAACATTCATAGGGCGTTTATAGAATTGCTACCTTGCTGGCGTCTAGGCGCCTGGCTCCGACCAGTTTCACAAGAAAACCGGCACTTCAAACGGTAGGCGGCGGTAGATCGTCAATCAGGTCCACGACCGGAAACAATCTTCCTCCGTCAATCTACACTAGAAGATCTGACGGATTTTAGCACGAACAGATTCTCCTCGTCGCGGTGAATCGAAAAAGTCCGATCACGCGAAAAACCGGGCGACGGCGGCGGCGGCGTCGTGAGGGGTGTGGGAGAGGGTGGGCGGCTATGAGAGCTAGGTTGTATCTTGTGTGTATGTCTCATGGTAGCCCTAGGTCTAATTAAATAAGTGAGGGCTTGAAACGGCCCAATGGACCTGGGGCGGGCCCAGTCCAATATATAAACATTTGGTTCAACCGGATCACCGTGGCTTCATCATAACTCCGATCGACGATCAGATCGGACCGATCGACTCAGTTTCCAAAACTTACTATTATGATGCGAAAATAATTTTTCAGACCACCTAGACCAAAATGACAGTTATGCCCCTCAACTTTGGGAAATTGCAATTTGACCCCTGTTGACTTTTAGGAAGTCACACTCCCAAAAATCATCCTCCTATGCTCAACGCATTGAGCTCAATTTCCGTGCGGGAATCATGAATCCAGTACTTGTGTGACCCTCAATGGTTCAGGGATACAGTTAGCCTTGGGCCCACAACCATTGTGGCTCCGAAATCACAATTTTGGACTTGCCCAACGGATCATGGTAAAGTGCCTAGAAACTGTTAGAGTAGATGCCCAACTATCCAACTTGTGGCGTGTGGGTTTTATAGACTCTTGTACAAACGATCTTTATATATGATATTCGCAATTTGTTATATGGCATTCTTTACTTTCATTATGTGTGTAATGATTTACAATTGTGTTGAGTAAAGACCTAGAGTACACTAAAGCGTATGTTAGATGTGATAGTGGGTATGACGGCTATCATGAAACACATCTAATAGTCGCTGTGTATTCTGAATACGTTCCTAGTCGATTGGGCCGTCAAAATGAGGATAAGGCCGCCCGAGTTCGAGACTAGTATCTGCGATGCGAAGTACCATGTTTCATTGGTAGGGAAGATTGTGATGTTCTGAGCATGTAGATAGATAGTGACCTGATGATCTATCGAACTACCCTCCTTCGGACTTTCCAAGTGGTTACCATTTGTCGAGTGGATAAGTCCGAGGTCTTGGTTGTACTGATTAGTCCTCACGACTCGAAACGTCATTGAGACTCTACATGATAGGCATCTCACTTTGACCCGTTTGCCGACTCACTTGGGGTCACCAGGCGTCGGGATTGGGTGAGACCCAGATGCATGTAGGAGTCGATGCATCGTTGTCGAGGATTCACCGCTCGCAGACATGCGTGGATATCCTATGCTGTCTGAGGGGATAATAGTGTGCAAATCTCTGGCCAGAGTACTAGAAGTGTTTTAGGTAAATGTGTTTACCTAGTTACACTCGCGATGTCACTATTCGATCTCCAAGATGTATGCATAGCTATCGGATCTCTAGCGACTCTCGATTTACCAATGGTCGTTGATCTGATCGAGATATATGGTTTGAAAGGACCGTACTGTACGCTAACCACGACCGACTGGTTCTTGCAGGCACTATCAGTGATACCTAGGGATCATGGGGCGATGTTGCTAGACGCTTTACCATGATCCGTTGGGCAGGTCCGGAATTGTGATTCCGGAGCCACAATGGTTGTGGGCCCACGGCTAGCTGTATCCCTGAACCATTGAGGGTCACACAAGTACTAGATTCGAGATTCCCACACGGATACTCAGCTCAAT
>KQ995386.1:239425-313870 GCA_001598015.1 Dorcoceras hygrometricum
GTTGGTCGTGGTTAGCGTACAGTACGGTCCTTTCAACACATATATCCCGATCAGATCAACGACCATTGGTAAATCGAGAGTCGCTAGAGATCCGATAGCTATGCATACATCTGGAGATCGAATAGTGACATCACGAGTGTAACTAGGTAAACCCATTTACCTAAAACACATCCAGTACTCTGGCCAGAGATTTATACACTATTATCCCCTCAGATAGCATAGGATATCCACGCATGAGATCGAGCGGTGAATCCTCGACAACGAAGCATCGACTCCTATATGCATTCGGGACCTCACCCAATCCTACCGCCTAATGACCCCAAATGAGTCGGCAAACGGGTCAAAGTGAGACGCCTATCATGTAGAGTCTCAATGACGTTTCGAGTAGTGAGGACTAATCAGTACAACCAAGACCTCGGACTTATCCACTCGACAAATGGTAACCACTTGGAAAGTTCGAACGAGGGTAGTTCGATAGATCACCAGGTCACTATTCATCTGCATGCTCAGAACATCACAATGTTCCCTACCAATGAAACATGGTACTTGACATCGCAGATGCTAGTCTCTAGCTTGGGCGGCCTTATCCTCATTTTGACGGCCCAATCGACTAGGAACGAATTCAGAATGCACAGTGACTATTAGATGTGTTTCATGATAGCCATCATATCCACTATCACATCTAACATACACTATGGTGCATTCTAGATCTTTATCCAACACAATTGTTAACATCATATAACACAATGAAAATAAAGAACGCCATAAAGAAATGCGAATAACATATATAAAGACTGTCATATACAAGAGTCAATAAAAACCCACACGCCACAAGTTGGCTAGTTGGGCATCTACTCTAACAATCTCCCACGTGCCCTATAGCCAACTACTCATCAGACGCAGTCCCATTGTTTCCATGTCCTTCATCGAAAATCTACTAGACAACCAAACTTTAGTTGACTGCAGCATTCCTACATCATTCCCAATGAGTAGAATGTCATCAACGTAAAGTACAAGGAATGTCACAGCGCTTTTAACTACCTTCTTATATACACATGGCTCCTCGGGATTCTTGATGAAACCAAATTCCTTAATTGTTTCATCGAATCTCAGGTTCCAACTCCTCGATGCTTGTTTGAGACCGTAGATCGATCTCTGAAGTTTGCATACCTTATGCTCACTTCCTACAGATGTGAAACCCTCAGGCTGCGTCATATAGATCTCTTACTTATCATAGTCGTACCATGCGGCTATGGCTAGTAAGATTCTAATCGACTTGAACAATGCGACTGGTGAAAAGGTTTCATCATAGTCAACACCTTGCCTTTGAGTGTAGCCTTTCGTGACCAGTCGTGCCTTGTAGGTCAGTACCTTACCATCAGGCCCAAGTTTCCTCTTGTATATCCATTTACACCCAATAGGAACAAATCCTTCGGGAGGATTAACAAGAGTCCAAATCCTTCGGGAGGATTGTAGAGGAAGAAGAGCCCATAAGGAGGACGGGCTTGTCCATCTTTATGGTGCCCTCAAACACGACCAACATGTTAACCACCTCTTCAAGGGTGGCTGCTAGCTTGTTCATGTTGAAGTTGACCACAAAGGGGTCGAATGCAGCGGGTAGTGAGAGGAGAAGCACATCCACAGACGGCTCGTGTGGAAGTGTGATATCAAGGCCCGCCAGCTTTTCAACGAGCCCAATCACACGAACCCCATGCTCGCGGACCGAAGTCCCATCGCGCATGCGGCTCGTCATAAGCTCCTAGACAGCGATGAACCTCTCATGTCGAGAGTTCTCCCCATATAGTTCCTTGATATGAAAGAGTATTTCAGCAGCATACTTCGTCTTCTCAAAGCGCCGTTGCATTTCGTTGGACATCGATGCCATCACATAGCATCGAGTCTTAAGCTCGTCGTCCCACCATTGTTTAAGCGTAACCAGCTCCTCAGGGCTGATATCGGCAGGGGCTTCATTCGGAGGGCTCTTTTCTATCGTTAGAGAAGTTTCTCCGAAGCCAACACAATGTTGAGGTTTCGAAGACAGTCTTGGTAGTTCAGACCGGTGAACTTGTTGCTATCCAGTATAGCAGCGAGTGGGTTTTTGATCGAAGACATTATAAAGCAGTTTATACTGAATAAAAACAGACATGCATTACTAATTATATATGAAAAACGCTAAGACATAAAACAAGGTCATTTAGTTTTATGAATTACCCTCCCACTATTTTAACGATTTCACCACCCTCTAATGAAATCGGGAAAGCAGGTTTCCTTAGTGGGTACACGGAGCCCAATAAAGTGATCATGGTCCCGAATAATGTCAGCCAACCATGACCCCAAAAGGTAGTTTCCAATTGCAACCGATGCAACCTCCATGTATTCACCTCATGTCCAGTAAGGCCCAATAATATGACGCCGTTTACTATCACGTGTCAAGATGACCCACCAATGAGTCGTGAAGGACGGTCCCCTTAACGTACCCAATAATATGAGCCAACGTTAAAGGGAGTTCCAACCGACTCACAACAATTGTCAATGGCGTGGACAGCTTTCCTGCATACATGACCCCCTCAATAATATGAGCCGGGCCATGTATGCAGGTAGCATCGGCGTACACCCATTGTGGATGGAAGGTAGGGATAATTTAAACAGATTTAAATTCCCTAAATTTATCGAATAAACTTTTAATCTTGATATTAGTTTAAAATCGTAATTAAAACGAGGGATTTTATTTTTGAAAATTTGGTCTCATGCAATTTTAAATCACAATTTAAAACATGCGGATTCAACATATATCAAATATATATAACTTTGGGATGATCGATCGCGAGAGCTATGCGGTCCGTGGTTGCCAATCACGGACCTGGGTCCAGTACTAGGTGAAATGCAATATGCAATGCAATCCTATTACAATTGCTTCCGATTTTACAGATCTTCGGTCTTCAATATCTTTGATCGTCATCTCCACCGTCTTCAATTGTCCTCCCACTAAATCTAGTAATTTACATTTAAATTTCCATGACAAGTAAGGGATACAATTCTCAAGGGGTGGGAACGGGCCACAAACAGACCCACTTTATATGATAAATCAACAATATATTACAACCGAAATCGCAAAACCTAAAGCATACACCTAACACGTTGGGCACGGCTCTCGATCATCCCATACATGCAATCAATCTAATTAATATGCATAAATTTAAATAATCAAATTATTTACCCACAAAATCATATTTTAATTACAAAATCGCATTTTATAATAAAATCGCATTTTGTCGATAAAATCATATTTTAATCAACAAAATCATATTTTAATTATAAAATCATATTTCATAACTAAAATCATATTTTGAAATTTTAATTGCATCATATTGGGCTTAAAACAATTTTAGGCCCAAAATCTCAAAAATTTCAAAATCGACCAAAATCGACCCAATATCGAATATTGGCCCAAACACCCCTCGGGCCGTCCCGGACAAGCCCGAAAATCCAAGGAGTCGAAAAACAGCGTCGCAACGCCGCCTCGGGTACACCTTCGTGCGGTCGCTACATTACCTGCGTTCGGCCGCTACAGTACCTGCGTTCAGCCGTTACAGTACCTGTGTTCGGCCGCTACAGTACCTGCATTCGGCCGCTACAGTCCCTGCGTTCGGCCGCTACAGTGCCTGCGTTCGGCCGCTACAGTACCCCCGTGCGGCCGCTACAGTACCCCCATGCGGCTGCTACAGTACCGGCGACCAAATTTTTTTTTTTGTTTTGCTTTTTGAAAAATCGAAATCTGATGCAATAAGGTACAAACATGTATTGAAGGATTCGAGCCTTGGCTCTGATACCACTGTTGGGCATACAATGGCGGATCCGGATCCCGTTTCCCGGGGGCGCAGCGGAAATCAAAAGTTGCCCCGAGAAACGTTCAATACATTAAAAACAATCAATAAACATTCATAGGGCATTTATGGAATTGCTACCTTGCTGGCGTATAGGCGCCTGGCTCCGACCAGTTTCACGAGGAAACCAGCACTTCAAACGGTAGGCTGCGGTAGATCGTCAATCAGGTCCACGACCGGAAACAATCTTCCTCCGTCAATCTACACTGAAGATCTGACGGATTTTAGCACGAACAGATTCTCCTCGTCGCGGTGATCGAAACAAGTCCGATCACGTGAAAAACCGGGCGACGTCGGCGGTGGCCGGCGGGCGGCGGCGATGGGCGGTCGGCGGAGGCGTGAGGCGTGTGGGAGAGGGTGGGCGGCTATGAGAGATAGTTTGTATCTTGTGTGTATGTCTCATGGTAGCCCTAGGTCTAATTAAATAAGTGATGGGCTTGAACCGGCCCAATGGACCTGGGGCGGGCCCAGTCCAATATATGAACATTCGGTTCAACCGCATCACCGTGGCTTCATCATAACTCCGATCGATGATCAGATCGGACCGAACGACTCAGTTTCCAAAACTGACTATTATGATGCGAAAACAATTTTTCAGACCACCTAGACCAAAATGACAGTTATGCCCCTCAACTTTGGGAAATCGCAATTTGACCCCTGTTGACTTTTAGGAAGTCGCACTCCCTAAAATCCTCCTCCTATGCTCAACGCATTGAGCTCAGTTTGCATGCGAGAATCATGAATCCAGTTGCGTGACCCTCAATGGTTCAGGGATACAGCTAGCCGTGGGCCCACAACCATTGTGGCTCCGAAATCACAATTTCGGACATGCCCAACGGATCATGGTAAAGCGCCTAGCAACATCGTGCCATGATCCCCTAGGTATCACTGATAGTGCCTGCAAGAACAGTTAGTCGTGGTTAGCGTACAGTACGGTCCTTTCAACACATATATCCCGATCAGATCAACGACCATTGGTAAATCGAGAGTCGCTAGAGATTCGATAGCTATGCATACATCTTGGAGATCGAATAGTGACATCACGAGTGTAACTAGGCAAACCCATTTACCTAAAACACATCCAGTACTCTGGCCAGAGATTTATACACTATTATCCCCTCAGATAGCATAGGATATCCACGCATGAGAGCGAGCGGTGAATCCTCGACAACGAAGCATCGACTCCTACATGCATCGGGACCTCACCCAATCCTGCCGTCTAATGACCCCAAATGAGTCGGCAAACGGGTCAAAGTGAGAGGCCTATCATGTAGAGTCTCAATGACGTTTCGAGTAGTGAGGATTAATCAGTACAACCAAGACCTCGGACTTATCCACTCGACAAATGGTAACCACTTGGAAAGTTCGAATGAGGGTAGTTCGATAGATCACCAAGTCACTATCCATCTGCATGCTCAGAACATCACAATGTTCCCTACCAATGAAACATGGTACTTCACATCGCAGATGCTAGTCTCAAGCTTGGGCGGCCTTATCCTCATTTTGACGGCCCAATCGACTAAGAACGAATTCAGACTGCACAGTGACTATTAGATGTGTTTCATGATAGCCATCATATCCACTATCACATCTAACATGCACTATGGTGCATTCTAGGTCTTTATCCAACACAATTGTTAACATCATATAACATAATGAAAATAAAGAACGCCATAAATAAATGTTGAGGATCCGGATCCGCCCCCCGGCTAGGCAGCGGAAGAACATAGAATAAAAGCCGAGAGACGATCAATACGAAAAAAATCAATATCAATTATTGACATACATAGGGGGTTCAAAACCACTACCTTGCTGGCACTTGTGCCTGGCTCCAACCGTAGTTACAATAACGTCGGCTCTTCTCGGTAGACTGCGGTAGATATCGCCAATCCGGTCCACGACCAGAACCGAGACTCCTTTGTCAGCCTGCACTAGAAGCACTGACAAATTCTGCACGAACGGATTCTCCTCGAAAAACTAGGCCGGAACGATTTCCGACGAAGCGGCGGCGGCGGCGAGCGGCGCACGGCGGCGGCGTGAGGTAATTTGAAGAGAGGGGCGGCGGCTTGCACTTAGGGTTAGGTTTTGTATTGTGTTATCTGTTAATTAAGTCTCTTAATTCTATATAAATAGATTAAGTGTTGGACTTGGACCGGCCCAACGGGCCCGGGTCCAACAATGAACATTCAGTTCATCTCCACCACCGAGACTTCATCATAACTCCGATCGCCGATCAGATCGGACCGATCGACTCAGTTTCCGAAACTGAATAATATGATCTGAAAAACCGTTTTTCAGAACCCCAGTGCAAAAAGACCGTTTTGCCCCTCAACAGCGGGAAACCCCGGTTTGACCCCTGTTGACTTTTAGGAAGTCGCACTTCCCGAAATCCTCTTCTCGTGCTCAACACATTGAGCTGAGTATCCGTGCGGGAATCTCAAATCCAGTACTTGTGTGACCCTCAATGGTTCAGGGATACAGCTAGCCGTGGGCCCACAACCATTGTGGCTCCGGAATCACAATTCCGAACTTGCCCAACAGATCATGGTAAAGCGTCTAGCAACATCGCCCCATGATCCCCTAGGTATCACTGATAGTGCCTGCAAGAACCAGTCAATCATGGTTAGCGTACAGTACGGTCCTTTCAATCCATATATCCCGATCAGATCAACGACCATTGGTAAATCGAGAGTCGCTATAGATCCGATAGCTATGCATACATCTTGGAGATCAAATAGTGACATCGCGAGTGTAACTAGGTAAACACATTTACCTAAAACACTTCTAGTACTCTGGCCAGAGATTTATACACTATTATCCCCTCAGATAGCATAGGATATCCACGCATGTCTGCGAGCGGTGAATCCTCGACAACGGTGCATCGACTCCTACATGCATCGGGGTCTCACCCAATCCCGACGCCTTATGACCCCAAGTGAGTCGGCAAATGGGTCAAAATGAGACGCCTATCATGTAGAGTCTAAATGATGTTTCGAGTCGTGAGGACTAATCAGTACAACCAAGACCTCGAACTTATCCACTCGACAAATGGTAACCACTTGGAAAGTCCGAACGGAGGGTAGTTCGATAGATCACCAGGTCACTATCTATCCGCATGCTCAGAACATCACAATGTTCCCTACCAATGAAACATGGTACTTCGCATCGCAGATACTAGTCTCGAACTCGGGCGGCCTTATCCTCATTTTGACGGCCCAATCGACTAGGAACATGTTCAGAATACACAGCGACTATTAGATGTGTTTCATGATAGCCGTCATACCCACTATCACATCTAACATACGCTTTAGTGCATTCTAGGTCTTTACTCAACGCAATTGTAAATCATTACACACTTAATGAAAGTAAAGAACGCCATATAAGTAAATGCGAATATCATATATAAAGACTGTTTGTACAAGAGTCTATAAAACCCACACGCCACAAGTTGGCTAGTTGGGCATCTACTCTAACAATAAATGCGAATAACATATATAAAGACTGTCATATACAAGAGTCAATAAAAACCCACACGCCACAAGTTGGCTAGTTGGGCATCTACTCTAACACAGTTGTATGCTAAATTCTCCAAGTGCGAGTTTTGGTTGGATCGCGTTGTATTTCTGGTCATGTTATTTCAGCCGAGGGGATTTCTGTGGATCCCAGTAAGGTTGATGCTGTTCTAAACTGGGAGCATCCCAGAAATGTGTCTGAGATTCGCAGTTTTTGGGTCTGGCTGGCTATTACCGTTGTTTCATCGAGGGATTCTCTAGTATATCAAAGCCGATGACTCAATTGACCCAGAAGGATAAGAGGTTTGTGTGGTCTGAGCAGTGCGAGAATGCCTTTCAACTGCTTAAGGAGAAGCTGACAACTGCGCCTGTGTTGGCTCTGCCGTCCGGTTCAGGTGGTTTCGTTGTTTGTTCCGACGCTTCGCTAAATGATTTGGGCTATGTTTTGATGAAAAATGGTCGATTCATTGCGTATGCCTCGCGGTAGTTGAAACCGCACAAGACTCGTTATCCAGTCCATGATTTGGATCTAGCGGCCGTTGTTTTTGCGTTGAAGATCTGGCGTCACTACCTGTATGGCGAGCAGTTTGTGGTGTACTCGGACCACAAGAGTTTGCTGTATCTGTTTTCGCAACCTGACTTGAACATGAGACAACGTCGTTGGATGGAGCTGCTGAAGGACTTTGATTGTGAGATCAAATACCAGCCTGGGAAGTCGAACGTAGTGGCCGATGCTTTGAGCAGGAAAGCTAGTGAGATGCTCGCTTAGTTGTACATCTTTAAGGATCAGGAGCATCTTAACACTACGGATTGGAGATTCTACCCGGCTGAGGATTGTGTGGTGGTTTCTTATTTCCAAGTAGAGCCACAGATTGTTTCTAGTATTCGAGCGGCTCAAAGGACTGATCCGTCTATCCACGAGTTGAAGTTTAAGGTCAGGGCTGGTGAACTTGAGGACTATTCTGTCTCTTCCGATGGTTGTTTGCGTTTCCGGGGCAGGTTGGTTGTGCCCAATTTGATTGATTTTAAGGAGGAGATCCTTCGAGAAGCGCACTATAGCAGACATAGTGTTCATCCTGGTGCACGGAAGATGTACCATGCGTTGAAGACGCACTTCTGGTGGGCTGGCCTGAAGAGTGACATTGCTGGTTTTGTCGCTCGTTGTTTGAATTTTCAGATGGTTAAGGCTGAAAGGATGAGACCTGGTGGTCTGTTGCAGAGTTTGGTAGTGCCCCAATGGAATTGGGAGCACATTGCTATGGATTTCGTGACGCATATGCCTCGTACCAGCAGAGGATGCGATGCTATTTGGGTGTTTATAGACCGACTGTCGAAGTCTGCACATTTCATTCCCTATGGGATGACCTTCTCGTTGAAGAAAATTGGCGATGTTGTACGTTGATTTTGTTAGTTAGAATGCCAAAGGATGAGACCTGGTGGTCTGTTGCAGAGTTTGGTAGTGCCCCAATGGAATTGGGAGCACATTGCTATGGATTTCGTGACGCATATGCCTCGTACCAGCAGAGGATGCGATGCTATTTGGGTGTTTATAGACCGACTGTCGAAGTCTGCACATTTCATTCCCTATGGGATGACCTTCTCGTTGAAGAAAATGGCGATGTTGTACGTTGATTTTGTTGTTAGAATGCACGATGTACCTGTTTCGATCGTTTCTGACCGAGATCCGAGGTTTACTTCCAGGTTTTGGAAGAGTTTGCAAACAGCTTTGGGTACTAGATTGGCGATGAGCGCTGCATATCACCCCTAGACAGATGGCCAATATGAGAGAACTATCCAGACGTTGGAGGATATGTTACGAGCTGTTGTGTTGGATTTCGGAGGTAGCTGGCAAGACGCTTTGTCTTTAGTAGAGTTTTCCTACAATAACAGCTATAAGGTGACGATTGGCATGGCGCCGTTTGAGGCTTTGTATGGTAGAAAGTGCAGATCGTCGGTATGTTGGGAAGAAGTGGGGGAGCAGCAGCTATCTGCCCCTGACTTTGTGCAGCAAATGAAAGATCATGTAGATCTTATTAGACAGCGGATGAAAGATGCCTAGGATCGCCAAGACAGTTATGCGAATAAGAGGCGTCGACCTCTAGAGTTTCAGGTTGGTGATCATGTTTTTTTCAAAGTTTCTCCGTTTCGCAGTGTCATGCGCTTTGGACACAAGGGAAAGTTAGCCCCTCATTACGTCGGACCGTATGAGATTGTTGAGAGGATTGGCCCTTTAGCGTATCGACTGTTGTTGCCGCCAGAGTTGTCTTCTCTTCATGACGTCTTCCATGTTTCCATATTGAGGAAGTATGAGCCAGATCCATCTCATGTGCTTGGAACTGACGAGGTTGAGCTAGATCAGTTGTTGAGCTATCAGGAATACCCCTTGAAGATCCTAGGCAGAAAAGAGAAACAGTTGAGGAATAAGACCATTTCGTTGGTGATGGTACAATGGAGCAAGCATGGTAGGGAAGAAGCTACTTGGGAGCTGGAAGAAAAGATGCAGCGCGAGTGGCCGCATCTGTTTGAGTAGCTGTTGAGCTAAATTCCAGTAGTTTGTAGCTTTTGGTTGTACTTCTTCCCTAGTTGTTGTTGATTGTTTGCTCAGTTATTTTGAACTCTTGGCTTGTGTTAAGCGAAGTTCTGTTTTGGCTTGCTGTTGTTGAGTTGTATTTCCAGATTGCTGTTCGATTTCGAGGACGAAATCCTTTTAAGTGGGGGAGAAATGTGAGACATGAAATGTAATTAAGATTAATTTGTTGGAATTAATCGGTTTTTGAAGATTTCTGGTGGTTCAGATCTCTGTTTGGATGTTAAGTTTGCATTTTCGGGTCAGATTTCACATTTAGAGCATTTCTGGATGTTTTCGTAATTTTAGAATTTTTCGAGTTTGAATCTGTTGGCAGATTTGATGACGTCATATTTTCTGTTTTCACGTTGGCTTCTGGATGTTTTCGTAATTTTAGAATTTTTCGAGTTTGAATCTGTTGGCAGATTTGATGACGTCATATTTTCTGTTTTCACGTTGGCATAGCAATGGCTGACGTAAGCGTTGCTGTTGAGTATCGGTTGAGTTAGCAATCAGATGTGATGACGTAAGGTTATCTGTTAACGCTTGTATTATTCTGGATGTGGACAGCAAGTTCCTGTAGCGCGAAGGAAACGGTGCCGTTTTGGTGAACGCTTGCGGGAGAGATCTGTTGCCAGTGATCAATGTTTTAGCGTTAGCGTGCTGTCTTTAGATTTGTTGACGTATGCGAAGCTGCATCGCTTTATTTAATTGAAACGCTGTCGTTTGGATAAGTTGGTGCGACGTCGTATTTGGTCTAGTGCTAGGGAGAGGTATGCTCGCGTAAGGAGAGATCTGTTGTGTGTAGCGCGAGTTCTGGGAACAGACGTCAACGCTGGTCAACTCTCCTGTAGCGATCGCCGTTGTGTGCGTAGCGTGTTTCCAGCGTTTAGCAGTAGCGACCAGATTTGATGACGTGTCCTGAGCGATGCCGTTTTATTAGCGCATGCGTTATCTTGTAGAGGGATCTGTTTTTGTCGGTGCATGATTTTAACCAGATTTCAGCAGTCGCGAAATTTATTTAAGAAAGACTTGGTCTTCGATTTGTGTCAGGCCCCGTGCTAATTACTAACAATTAACACTTAATAAACGCATAAACACGGATGCTAAAATCAGGGCTTAAAAATTTTTCTAAATCATTTGGGCCTGAACGTAAAAACATACATTCAAAATATCGATAATCAAAATATAAGTTAACTCAAACTTATACAAACCTGGTATCAATAAAAATATCAAGTCTAATACAATTCCCCAATACATAAAAACACGGGGCATCCCCCGGTTCGGTACATAGTAGAAGTAGACTGGGACTCAAGAGAACGGGGATCTATCAGCTGTACCACTACTCTGTCCAGCCTGGCTACCTGAAGATCCTGCAAATGGGTAACACAGACCCAAGGTCATGCCTCAGTACAAAGAGCTATCAAAACAGCTAACATGCAACATGCCATAAGTCAATGCTATGAATGCATGAGGCTATGAAAGGATCGGATAGATAGACCAGTCCATCAAATGGCAAATCAAATCAAGCCTCCATACCACGCACGGCCAATCAGCCGGTGGAAATCATCGGTCCGTGATCATCGGGGCCCGTCAGCCCATCACAGCTCGGTGGTAGACACTCGAATCCGGTAGTCACCACTCCGATGATAGCGTTGGACTTTGCAGGCACGACTCATCAGTCAGCCAGTCACAACGTGGCACCCTATGAAAGGATCGGATAGATAGACCAGTCCATCAAATGGCAAATCAAATCAAGCCTCCATACCACGCACGGCCAATCAGCCGGTGGAAATCATCGGTCCGTGATCATCGGGGCCCGTCAGCCCATCACAGCTCGGTGGTAGACACTCGAATCCGGTAGTCACCACTCCGATGATAGCGTTGGACTTTGCAGGCACGACTCATCAGTCAGCCAGTCACAACGTGGCACCCAATCAGGTCATCAAATCAATCTGTCAAAGGCTCAATATGTATCCATGTATGCCAATAAATATCAATGCCCAATGCATACAATGCCCAATACGTAAAACAGTGCATAAACTCAAGCCATTTAGCAAAATGGTTCACGTAAAATCACAACAGCCAACCCACAGATTTCATAACAAAGAAATACAGCCATGTTCATGCGTCAAGCTATTTAGAGCTGCTCAAATCGTACCTTAAGTCTCACAATTCTACCTCACAGATTCAATACAAGGAACGGCAGAACTCACGGCCTGAAGAAGCAGAATTCTCTTGGTACAAAACTCACGGCAGAAAGGTTCAAGGGCAGAAATCTGTACAAGGTAGCTAATATCTTAGCTCAAATCTGAACAACAACCCATAAACACCTACGGCCAGAACCATGCTCAAGTTCTACAAGTCTACGCAGGCATTAACTACAAGAGTAAAGCTCAGAAAAACAAAGTATGCTCACCCAAAAGCTCACGCTAGCAGGAGGACGCACAGATCTCACGGCACGAAGACACAGCAGCTTCGCCCTTCATCTCCGACGCTAATTCAGGTTCTCTAATGGGTAGAAAACGAAATATCTAAGCTAGGGGAGTCCAACGCCACCAAGATTATCAAAAACAGAGGCTGGAAACAACGGGAATCGGTGGTATAAATCTACGGTGAACAGTGGCAAGTCGAGGGTTTCAAAGGAGGAAGAGGATAAGAAATATCGGGTGCAAAATACTCTAAGTGCAACTCAACACTTGTATTTAAATCCTCAAATGAATCGCTACTGTCTAAGTCAAACACCGACAAAAACAGATTCCTACATCGCTCGCAATTGCAAAACAGATTTCTCAATCTGGCGCTAAATCCCATCAGACTTCACGCTGGCAAAACACGCTCGCGCACAACACCAAATGGCAGCGTTCCAATAAAACATATCTCAGCGCTCAATACGTTGCTCTCGCGCGCAAGTCCAAAACGACGGCGTAAAGGAAAAACAGATCTCTCCTCGACGCACAACACTAGCGCTCAATTCAGACGTCAACTCTATCTCGTTGACTTACACGTGTCACCATCTCACGCGACGCGCTAACTCGACCAGGTCTCTCACACGAAACCAGATCTCTCGCTACTCGCTAAACCAGATGTCAACTCTACATGTTGACCAACACGTGAAATCTGCTTACGTCAGCAGATCTCTTCACGGAACGCCCGCCCACGTTCAAACACGAAAGGGACCAGATCTCTCAAACGCTAGCAGATATCTCACCAATTCCAATTGCGTTGACTCGTGTTGACATCCGAATTTACGAAATGCAAGCGCTTCACTTTTGGTCATCCAGACCTCACCAACACGACACCGTTTTATCTAAATCTCGCGGCAATCGCGCTAACATGTAGGAAAACCAGATTTCTAATAGGAAAACCAGATTTCTAATATAACTTCATCATTTCAACTCCAAACACGACCAGATCTCACCCAATAACTTTAGCGAACAGATCTCACTCACCAGACCTCTCCGCTTGTGCTAAAATCAAGTGTTACTAAGGAAATCAGATTTATATCATAATTTCTACAATTCAACTCCAAATTCCAATCGGATTTCACCCAAAATCCTAAAATTCGAAATCTGAAAATATGATTAATCCCTAATCCCAAAACCTGATTCCTCATATTCTCCCCAACTTAAGAGATTTCGCCCTCGAAATCAAAGGCAACAAGGGCAGAAGCAATCAAACATTCAAACCAGCACAAAATCTACTCAAATTCGAAGCAAACCAGAAATTTACCTGGAAAAACTCGCACGATCAGTGCTCAAACAGATGAGGCCATTCTTGTCTCATCTTCTCCTCAACTTCCCAAGTTGCTTCTTCTCGGCCATGCTTGCTCCATTGGACCATTACCAACGGAATTATCTTGTTCCTCAACTGCTTCTCCTTTCTATCCAGAATCTGCACCGGATATTCGACATAACTTAAGGCAGAATCCAGCTCAACTTCGTCAGTTCTCAAAACATGGGACGAATCTGGCTCATATTTTCTCAACATAGACACATGAAAGACATCATGCATCGCTGCCAACTCCTCGGGTAGCCTCAATCTATAAGCCAACTGTCCAATCCGCTCAACAATCTCAAAAGGACCAACGAATCTGGGAGCCAACTTGCCTTTAAATCTGAATCGCATCACACTCTTGAAAAGAGAAATCTTGAGAAACACACGGTCGCCAACCTCAAACCCCAAAGGTCTGCGCCTTCTGTTAGCATAGCTAGAGAAACGGTCTTGAGCAGCTTTCATTCTACTCCGAATCAAGTCAATCTGATCCTTCATGTGCTGAACAAACTCCGGTGTAGAAAGCTGTCTCTCACCAACTTCTTCCCAACAAATCGGGGATCTGCACTTTCGACCATACAACGCCTCAAACGGAGCCATTCCGATAGTCACCTGGTAGCTGTTATTATATGAAAACTCAACCAAGGACAAAGAATCCTGCCAGCCACCACTGAAGTCCATCACAATTGCACGCAGCATATCCTCTAAAGTCTGAATAGTGCGCTCAGACTGTCCGTCTGTCTGTGGGTGATAGGCCGTACTCATAGCCAATCTCGAACCCATAGCTACTTGCAAACTCTTCCAAAATCGAGAAGTGAACCTCGGATCTCTGTCGGACACTATCGAAACCGGAACTCCATGCAATCTAACCACATGGTCGATGTACAGCTTCGCCATTTTCTTCATAGAGCAGCTCACATCATAGGGAATGAAATGGGCTGACTTCGAAAGTCTATCAATCACAACCCAAATAGCATCACATCCCCTGCTCGATCGAGGTAAGTGAGTTACGAAATCCATGGTGATGTGCTCCCAATTCCATTGGGGCACCTCCAAACTCTGCAGCAAACCACCAGGTCTCATTCTCTCGACCTTGACCTGTTGGCAATTCAGACATCGAGCAACAAAACCAGAGATGTCGCTCTTCATACCTGCCCACCAGTAGTGAGACTTCAAGGCATGATACATCTTCCTTTCACCCGGATGCACACTGTACCGACTACAATGCGCTTCATTCATGATGGCCTCCTTCAAATCAACCAGGTTTGGAACCACTAATCTCCCTCGAAAACGAAAACATCCATCCGAAGAAACGGAGAAATCGACAGACTGACCATTCTGGGCCTTAATCCTCAACTCATGGATATAGGGATCAGTCCTCTGCGCCTCCCTGATGTCATACAAAAGTTGTGGCTCGACCTGCATCGTAGAAAACATGAAGTACTGATCGCTTGGCTGAAATCTCCAACCCGAAGTACTCAACTGCTCATAGACTCTCGAAGCACTCAAAAACGAAAGCATCGCAGGCTGGGTCTTCCTACTCAAAGCATCTGCTACTGAGTTCATTCGCCCAGGCTGGTACTGAATCTCACATTTAAAGTCCTTGAGCAATTCCATCCATCGTCGCTGCCTCATATTCAAAATAGACTGCGTGAAGATATATTTCAGGCTCTTGTGGTCGGTGTACACCACAAATTCTTCACCATAAAGATAATGCCGCCAAATCTTCAAGGCAAACACTATCGCAGCCAACTCCAAATCGTGAACAGGGTACCTCGTCTCGTGAGGCTTCAACTGTCGAGACGCATAGGCAATCACATACCCGTTCTACATCAGAACACATCCTAAACCATTGAGAGAAGCATCGGAGCACACCACGAATCCTCCGGATCCAGACGGTAGAGCCAACACAGGAGCAGTAGTCAACTTCTCCTTCAAAGTCTGAAAACTGTTCTCGCACTCATCAGTCCACTCAAATCTCTTATCCTTCTGAGTCAACTGCGTCAGAGGCTTAGCTATCGAAGAGAAATTCTCGATAAAACGCCTGTAATAGCCAGCCAAACCCAAGAAACTACGGATCTCAGAAACATTCCTAGGTCTCTCCCAGTTAAGAACTGCTTCGACCTTGCTCGGATCTACCGAAATTCCTTGTGCTGAAATCACGTGACCCAAAAAGATAATTCTGTCCAGCCAAAATTCACATTTGCTGAACTTGGCATAGAGTTGCGAGTCTCTCAATCGCTGCAACACCAGCCTCAAATGCTCCTTATGCTCTCTCATGCTCCTCGAGTACACCAGGATGTCATCAATAAAGACGATCACGAACCGATCAATATACTCGTTGATGACGCGGTTCATCAAATCCATGAACACAGCTGGGGCATTCGTCAATCCAAACGGCATGAAAAGAAACTTGTAATGCCCATATCTAGTCCGAAAAGCTGTCTTCGCCACGTCAGTGTCTCTAATCCACAACTGGTGATAACCAGAGCGCAAATCAATCTTCGAGTATACGACCGATCCTTGCAACTGATCGAACAAGTCATAAATCCTTGGCAACGGATACTTGTTCTTCACTGTTGCTTTATTCATCTGTCTGAAATCCACACACATCCTCATGGATCCATACTTCTTCTTCACGAAAAGAATCGGAGCTCCCCAAGGCGACATGCTCGGCCTGATGAAGCCTTTATCCAAGAGGTCTCTCAACTGATCCTTCGGCTCTCTCAACTCGGCTGGCGCCAACCGATACGAAGCTCTAGAAATCGGGGCGGTACCGGACACCAACTCTATACTGAAGTCGATCTCACGCCTCGGAGGGAATCCAGGTATCTCGTCTGGAAACACTTCGGGAAACTCTCGGACGATCGGGATATCACTCAACTCCAATCGCTGCTCTTGGAAACTATCAAGCGCGTAGATCATGAATCCAGCATTACCTAGCGATTGCAGACTAAACATCTCCATGGCGGAAACTAGAGGAATCTTCGGACGCGAATCATCACCGTAGAAATCCCACTTCTCACCCGAGTCAGGGCGAAATCTCACCACACCATGGAAGAAATCAACTGTAGCCTTATAGCTAGACAGCACATCCATCCCCAAGATACAATCAAAATCTCTAATCCCCAAAACAATCAAATTGGAGACCAAAACATGTTCATCAAATCTAATTAGACAATCGATCACTACCTCTCGGGACCACAGACTTACACCAGCATGAGTAGACACAGACACGACATCACACAATGGGGATGAACTCAACCGATGCTCAAACACAAACAACTCAGATATGAAAGAATGTGATGCACCAGTGTCAAAAAGAACATTCGCAGGATAATCAAATATAAAGCATGTACCTCCGATCACCATGACAGGCGTCTCCTAAGCCTGCTCTTTGTTCAAAGCATTCACTTGAGCCTGCTGGGGAATCTGAAACTGAGGTCAGGAAGGTCCTCCAAACCTAGATGGCTCACGCGGCTGAAATCCTGATCGCTGGGACTGAGCAAAAGGCTGCTGTCGCTCGGGACCACAGACTTACACCAGCATGAGTAGACACAGACACGACATCACACAATGGGGATGAACTCAACCGATGACTCAAAACACAAACAACTCAGATATGAAAGAATGTGATGCACCAGTGTCAAAAAGAACATTCGCAGGATAATCAAATATAAAGCATGTACCTCCGATCACCATGACAGGCGTCTCCTCAGCCTGCTCTTTGTTCAAAGCATTCACTTGAGCCTGCTGGGGAATCTGAAACTGAGGTCAGGAAGGTCCTCCAAACCTAGATGGCTCACGCGGCTGAAATCCTGATCGCTGGGACTGAGCAAAAGGCTGCTGTCGTTGCGAAGATCCACCAACGGAACCCTTCTGCGACTGTCCAGAAGACCGCCCTCCTATCGAAGGACACGCCCTAGCGAAATGTCCCGGCTGACCACAAAGATGGCAAAGTCCTCTAACTCCACGACACTGCGAAGTCTCATGCCTCCCTCCACAGTGTGCACAAAATCCGCCGCCAGAACCACTGCCTGAACCGCTTCCAGAACCAGAACTCACGGAACCAGAGGAACTCGAATGGCCCTTCTTCTTGAATTGCTTCCCTCGAGGTCTGAACTGCTGGAGACTCGACTGTTGTGACCCCTGAGGAGACTGATATGACTGCGACACCGCCTGCACTGGCTGAGGATCACGTCCAGTCATCTGCTGCACCGGAGCCTCAGGATCCATCAAACTCTCCTCAATATCAACCGCATTGTTCACAGCTTCCATAAAGGTCACCGGGGACCTAGACAACACCATCCGGTAAAGATCAGGTCTCAAGCCCTTCAAGAATTTGTTCCTCTTCGTTCGCTTGGTTCGCTACATGTGGCATGTACACCAAAAGCGCAGAAAAGTGCCTCGCATACTCGGCCACTCTCATATTACCCTGCTTGAGGTTGTCGAACTCTCGCTCTCGGCTGGCGAAGTAGGACTCCGGGGTATATTCCTGACGGAACGCCTCACAGAAACTCTCCCAGGTGATCACTTCTCCACTATCACGAAGCATCCTAGAAGTGCCTCTCCACCAGGGCTACGCGTCATCCCGCAGCTGCAGCACTGCTAACTTCAGTCTCTTTTTCGGAGCGTACTCCAAGGTATCAAACATCTCCTCCATCTGGACTAGCCATGCCTCAGCTCTCGCACCGCCCTCAGTAGCAGCAAAGGTCGGAGGGTTCGTACGCTGAAATCGAGCTACAACTAGTTCCATCCCGCCCAACCATTGGGTCACATCATCTACCTGATGAACATCCTCGTCACTTTCTGGAGCCCTAGACCCCTCGGAACGCCTAGATCTACCCCTCCTCGGCGGCATCTACACAAGTCTAGAGGTAAGGCTAACAACAGATAAACATCAAGGCAGATAATAATCACATAAGCCAAGAGTCAATCAACAATCAAATCAAAACTCTGTGCCTAGACTCGAGTGTGATCAAAATAAATCGAGCTTATCCCAGTTTAAGCTCTGATACCAAAAATGTCAGGCCCCGTGCTAATTACTAACAATTAACACTTAATAAACGCATAAACACGGAAGCTAAAATCAGGGCTTAAAAATTTTTCGAAATCATTTGGGCCTGAACGTAAAAACATACATTCAAAATATCGATAATAAAAATATAAGTTAACTCAAACTTATACAAACCAGGTAGCAATAAAAATCTCAAGTCTAATACAATTCCCCAATACATAAAAACACGGGGCATCCCCCGGTTCGATACATAGTAGAAGTAGACTGGGACTCAAGAGAACGGGGACCGACCAGCTGTACAACTACTCTGTCCAGCCTGGCTACCTGAAGATCCTGCAAATGGGTAACACAGACCCAAGACACAAAAGCAGGAAAACAAATACGAGGTCATGCCTCAGTACGAAGAGCTATCAAAACAGCTAACATGCAACATGCCATAAGTCAATGCTATGAATGCATGAGGCTATCAAAGGATCGGATAACTAGACCAGTCCATCAACTGGCAAATCAAATCAAGCCTCCATACCACGCATGGCCAATCAACCGGTGGAAATCATCGGTCCGTGATCATCGGGGCCCGTCAGCCCATCACAGCTCGATGGTAGACACTCGAATCCGGTAGTCACCACTCCGATGATAGCGTTGGACTTTGCAGGTACGACTCATCAGTCAGCCAGTCACAACGTGGCACCCAATCAGGTCATCAAATCAATATGTCAAAGGCTCAATATGTATGCATGTATGCCAATCAATATCAATGCTCAATGCATACAATGCCCAATACGTAAAACAGTGCATAAACTCAAGCCATTTAGCAAACTGGTTCACGTATAATCACAACAGCCAACCCACAGATTTCATAACAAAGAAATACAGCCATGTTCACGCGTCAAGCTATTTAGAGCTGCTCAAATCGTACCTTAAGTCTCACAATTCTACCTCACAGATTCAATACAAGGCACGGCAGAACTCACGGCCTGAAGAAGCAGAATTCTCTTGGTACAAACTTACGGGAGAAAGGTTCAAGGGCAGAAACCTATACAAGGTAGCTAATATCTTAGCTCAAATCTGAACAACAACCCATAAACACCTACGGCCAGAACCATGCTCAAGTTCTACAAGTCTACGCAGGCATTAACTACAAGAGTAAAGCTCAGAACAACAAAGGATGCTCACCCAAAATCTCACGCTAGTAGGAGGACGCACAGATCTCACGGCACGAAGACACAGCAGCTTCGCCCTTCATCTCCGACGCTAATTCAGGTTCTCTAATGGGTAGCAAACGAAAGATCTAAGCGAGGGGAGTCCAACGCCACCAAGATTATCAAAAACAGAGGCTGGAAACAACGGGAATCGATGGTAGAAATCTACGGTGAACAGTGGCAAGTCGAGGGTTTCAAAGGAGGAAGAGGATAAGAAATATCGGGTGCAAAATACTCTAAGTGCAACTCAACACTTGTATTTAAATCCTCAAATGAATCGCTACTGTCTAACTCAATCACCGACAAAAACAGATTCCTACATCGCTCGCAATTGCAAAACAGATTTCTCAATCTGGCGCTAAATCCCATCAGACTTCACACTGGCAAAACACGCTCGTGCACAACACTAAACGGCAGTGTTCCAATAAAACAGATCTCAGCGCTCAATACGTTGCTCTCGCGCGCAAGTCCAGAACGACGGTGTAAAGGAAAAACAGATCTCTCCTCGACGCACAACACTAGCGCTCAATTCAGACGTCAACTCTATCTCATTGACTTACACGTGTCACCATCTCACGTGATGCGCTAACTCGACCAGGTATCTCATGCGAAACCAGATCTCTCGCTACTCGCTAAACCAGATGTCAACTATACATGTTGACCAACACGTGAAATCTGCTTACGTCAGCAGATCTCTTCACGCGAACGCCCGCCCACGTTCAAACACGAAAGGGACCAGATATCTCAAACGCTAGCAGATATCTCACCAATTCCAATTGCGTTGACTCACGTTGACATCCGAATTTACGAAATGCAAGCGCTTCATTTTTTGTCATCCAGACCTCACCAACACGACACCGTTTTATCTAAATCTCGCGGCAATCACTCTAACATGTAGGAAAACCAGATTTCTAATATAACTTCATCATTTCAACTCCAAACACGACCAGATCTCACCCAATAACTTTAGCGAACAGATCTCACTCACCAGACCTCTCCGATTGCGCTAAAATCAAGAGTTACTAAGGAAATCAGATTCCTCACAATTTGAGATACCAGATCCCATACTTAGTAAAATTCTCCTAATTGTCGACCTCTGTTTCTCGAACCCTAGTACTGTTCACCGTGAGTTTCTCCTGCGAATTCTCATAGTTTCCGACCGTTGTTTTGTACGTGCGAGGTAGCGTTGGACTCCTCTCGAGAAGCTCTTCCTTTCTATACCGTTCTTGGAGGCGGTTGTTGGCTAGAGCGAGATCACGAAGTTGATTTCTTCGGCCGTGTGTTGCGTCGTTGAGGTAGAACTTCGAATTGTTGTTGAGATCTTAATTTTAGCCTTTGTTTAAGCTTCCTGTTAGTGGTATTGTTGGAATCAGTTGCTGGTGTGAGTGTATGACTCCCAGCCGTGCTTTCTGTGGATTATCATCCCTATGATTTATACCCTGTGTGCTTCGACAGGTTGATATCCAGATTTCTCGGGACCTTTGATTGTAGTGATTGTTGCATAGAAAGTATAAGGTACGGATCTTGAGCTTGTAATTTAGCGTGGAACCTGGCTTGGATAAATTGCGAGATGGATGTGTATTGATTGCCGTGTAGTGTTGTTGCTCTGTATGAGAGCGGTGTATGCTTACCGTGTGTAATTGTTGTGTTACATATGGTTATATGTTTGTTGTTCCAGTCATGTTGCAGACACGCATTCCATTCAGCTATTGCATTCTTGTTCATTGTTGTTTGATTGCCGTGTAGTGTTGTTGCTCTGTATGAGAGCGGTGTATGCTTACCGTGTGTAATTGTTGTGTTACATATGGTTATATGTTTGTTGTTCCAGCATGTTGCAGACACGCATTCCATTCAGCTATTGCATTCTTTGTTCATTGTTGTTTCTTTGTTTTCTTACCAGGATGCGAGGGCGAGCGGTGATTCCGCACTCTCATTTCCCCTATGTGCCGAGTGGCTAGCTACCACAGTTCATAGGTTGGGTTGTTGATGCATCTGGTAAGGGTGGGCTAGTAGGGGTGAGTGGTTAGCGCCCACATGTCCTACACTCACCGTGGCCACATATTCTGTTGCAGATTTCCATTGAGCTGTGCATTGAGTTCTTTGGCTCCCTTCCTTGGTTGTAGCATTCGGCTGTTATCCCTGGTTGCATGCATAGCATCTACATTTATTCTTGCTGTTTACTGCTATTTTATAGTTGCTCTCCGTACTGGGATTTGACCCCATGTCCCTCTAGGGCTTGGTTGTTTTCCATGTTTGTGTTGTTTTCAGGAAACCCAGGTTTTACAGCTGGCCGTGGTTTTAACACAGCTGGTGGCGCCCCAGGAGGTGGTTAAGTATCCCAGTAGCGTATAGCATATTTATATGTATCAGTACTGTTAGCCAGGGGATGCCCTGCGCTTTGTCATTGTATTATGTTGTTGGATTTTGATACATGTTGTTGCTGTTGTTATGATATTGTTGGTTGTTTTTATAAACTGGGATATATATTTTGAGTATCGCTCTATTTTAAATTATAATGTTTTAAACCGTCAGGCCAAAAGAAAAAATTTTACCCGCTTTTTATTAGCTTCCGCATGTGTTGTATGTTTTACCTATGATGTGAGCACGAGGCCTAACAAAAATAATTCTCCCGATTGTTGTTCGTTGCTTCGAACCCAAGAACACTGTTCACCATAGCATTTCTCCAACAATTCCCGTCGTTTCCGATCACCATTTAGTACGTTTGACGTAGCGTTGGACTCCTCTCGTGAAGTTCTTTCATTCTATACCATTCTAGAAGGCTATTGTTAGCTGGAAGAAAGATCGCGAAGTTTTTAACTTCGGCCGTGTGTTCTCTATTCAGGTAGCCTTTCGAATTAGCGATAAGATCTTACCTTAGAGCTTTGTTATTGAGCTTCTTGTTGAGTAGAATGGTAGAGTAATTGCTTGTTGTAGTGTATAACTCCCAGCCGTAAGTTACTGTGAATTACCGTGACCTTCTGTGTAGCTTTTGAGATCTGTGCGTTGTGTGTTTAGAAGGTTTCAACCAAATCTCTCGGGTCCCTTGTTGTGGTAATTGTGCACAGAATTAAGGTACGAATTTGGAGCTTGTGAATCAGCAGGTTTATGGCTTGAGTGAATTGTAGTTGCTGATATCGTGAGATGGTTGTGTATGTTTGCTGTTGTGGTTGCTGTTTTGCATATGAGTTATGCTAGTTGTTGCATACCCGCATTATCATCTCATTTTAGCTATTGCAGCCATTGTCTCGTTGTTGTTGATCTGTTTTCTTACCAGGATGCGAGGGCGAGCGGTGATTCCGCTTTCTCATCTCCCTGCTGGGATTGTTAGCCCCTATGCGCCGTGTGGTTAACTACCACAGTTCATAGGTTGAGCAACGGCAGGTTGAGATGTTGATGCATCTGATATTGGTGGGAGAGTAGGTTTTAGTGGGTAGCTCCCACATGTCCTACACTCACCGTGGCCACACATATCTATTGCAGATTCCGTTGAGCTGTGCATTGAGTTCTTTAGCTCCCTTCCTTGGTTGTAGCCTTCGGCTGTTGTCCCTGGTCTCATGCATAGCATCTGCATTTTATTCTTGCCCTTTACTGCTGTTTTGTAGTTGCTCTCCGTATTGGGGTTTGACCCCATGTCCCTCTGGGGCTTGGTTGTTTTGTTGTCTGTGTTTTTTCTAGGGAATCCAGGTTTTACAGCTGGTCGTGGGTTTAACCCAGCTGGAGGTGCCCCAGGAGGTGGTTAGAGTTTCCCAGTTATGTATACTATTTATTCCCACATGTCCTACACTCACCGTGGCCACACATATCTATTGCAGATTCCGTTGAGCTGTGCATTGAGTTCTTTAGCTCCCTTCCTTGGTTGTAGCCTTCGGCTGTTGTCCCTGGTCTCATGCATAGCATCTGCATTTTATTCTTGCCCTTTACTGCTGTTTTGTAGTTGCTCTCCGTATTGGGGTTTGACCCCATGTCCCTCTGGGGCTTGGTTGTTTTGTTGTCTGTGTTTTTTCAGGGAATCCAGGTTTTACAGCTGGTCGTGGGTTTAACCCAGCTGGAGGTGCCCCAGGAGGTGGTTAGAGTTTCCCAGTTATGTATACTATTTATATGCACTGGTATCACCGCAGGTGGGATTTCCCGGGTGATGCTTAGTTTATTGTAGCTGGCTGATAGCCAGGGGATATCATTTTCTGTGCTGCCTTGTTGTATGTTGTAGCCTTTGCTTGGTTGGTTTTGTAAATTGGGATATATATTTTGAGTATTGTCGTATTTTAAATTATATTGTTTTAAGCCGTCAGGTCAAAAGCAAAAATTTTACCCGCTTTTTAGTAGCTTCCGCTTGTGTTTATGTGATTTTACTCTATTGTGAGCACGAGGCCTGACATTTTTGGTATAAGAGCTTAAGCTGGGATAAGCTCGATTTCTTTGATCACACTTGAGTCTAGGCACAGTGTCGTGTGTTGCATGTGCTTGACCTATGTGATTTTGTGCTGCATATTGTTGTGATACCTATGTTGTATCTGTTCTCTGTTGCCTTATCCTGTTGAGTGCCTTCGTAGATGCTGCCTAGACGTAGAGCTAGAGGTAGGGGCAGTTTCAGGAGTCATAAGGGCAGAATGAGGATCGGCGTAGTGCTCTTAGTCGTACTCGTAGTAGACTTGATGAGGAGGATCAGGCTGAGGCTTTGCCCACCTGTGGAGAGGATGGACGTTGTGATAGCGAGGTTTCATAGGATGAATCCTCAGGTTTTCAATGGCGACGAGTCGAGCAAGGATGCAGATTCATGGCTTCGGAACATCACTGGTCTATTCGATCGTGTCCTGTATGACGACGAGCTTCGTTTGAGTTTGGTGACCCTCCAGTTGAGGAAGGGTGCAGAGCGCTGGTGGCGAGGTGCTTCTAGTACTTTGTTGGAGACTGGCGTTGGGATTACTTGGGACATCTTTTGCGAGACTTTTAGGTAGGAGTATGTTCCTGAGTCTTACGTGAATGCCCGTGAACGGGAGTTTGATCATCTGGAGCAGGGCTCGATGTCTGTTCGGGAGTATGCTAGGAAGTTTTCTTCTTTGTTGGCGTACGTTCCACATGTTTCTGGACGGGAGAGGGCCAAGAGGACCAGATTTTTAGAGGTTTTGAACGAGGAACTGTATCAGATGGTGCTGACAAGAAAACCCAAGACTTATGTTGAAGCAGTTGACAATGCTATCGATATTGAGGAGAGTTTGAGGAGTCTTCGTGCTCGTAGACAGCAGGTAGCACAGGGTGGTCATCCTGATGTTCAGGGAGCACAGTCTTCGCAGTCTTCCCAGCCAGCCCATCAGCCCCAGCAGCAGCAGCAGCCGCAGTTGGCACAACAGTCTGGCCGTCAGAGGTTTTGACCCCGCAGTCAGCAGTTCAAGAAGAAGTCTGGTTCGGGCTTTTCTGGTTCAGGTATCTCGAGTAGCAGTGGTTCTCGGGCTGAGTTCTGTGGTTATTGCGGTGGCAAGCATCCTTTCGACCCAGTGTGTCGGTGTTCAGGGCTCTTGCAATATCTGTGGTTAGTTTGGGCATTTCGCTAGGGTGTGTCCGTCAGCTGGATCGCAGCAGACCGCAGCCCCGTCTCAGGGTCGTGGAGGACAGTCTAGGAGTCGTTTCCCTCAGTTTCAGTAGCCCAGGATTGGTGAGACTCAGTTCAGGCCGTTCCAGAGCCTGGTCCGTCGTGATTCGGCCAGTCGTCTCAGCCGTTCTTTCTGGACCTCAAGCATGCTCAGGCCAACGCCATTATTAGAGAGCAGGCAGAGGAGACACCGAGCAGGGTGATTGGAGGTACATGTCTTGTTTTCAAGTTTCCTGCATGTGTGTTGTTTGACACCGGTGCATCGTATTCTTTTATCTCTGATTATTTTGTCATTGAGCATGGTTTGCATACCATTTCTTTGTGTGATGTCGTGTCTGTTTCCACCTGGGGCGGTGTGAGCCTGTTCTCCCAGGAGGTTTTGTTAGATGGCGTTTTGAGATTTGGAGAGCATGTGTTGGTGGCGAATCTGATTCGTCTGATGTTGTGGGATTTCGATTGCAATGTTGGGATGGACGTGTTGTCCAACTATAGGGCCTCCGTGGATTGCTTCCATGGGATTGTTCGTTTTAGGCCTTTCTCTGGCGAGAAGTGGGACTTCTACGGCCAGGATTCTCGATCGAAGATCCCGTTAGTCTCAGCGATGGAGATGTTCAGTTTGTTGTCCTTAGGGAATGCTGGTTTCATGATTTATGCTTTGGATGCATCTTCTTCTTCTCGTGTGCAGCTCAGTGACGTTCCCGTGGTGCGACATTTTATCGATGTGTTTCCGGAGGAGATTCCTCGTTGTCCTCCGAGGCGAGAGATTTACTTCAGCATTGAGCTGGTGCCTGGCACATCTCCGACTTCTCATGCCCCGGATCATTTGGCGCCTGCGGAGTTGAGTGAACTCAAGGTGCAGTTGGACGATTTGCTGGAGAAAGGTTTCATCCGACCTAGCATGTCGCCGTGTGGAGCGCCCATTTTTTTTGTGAAGAAGAAGGATGGCTCAATGCGGATGTGCATTGATTTCCGCTAGTTGAATAAAGCTACTGTCAAGATCAAGTACCCTTTACCCAGGATCGATGATTTGTTTGATCAGCTTCAAGGTTCTGCGGTGTATTCGAAGATTGACTTGCGTTCAGGGTACCATCAGCTGAGGGTAAGAGATCAGGATGTCACAAAGACTGCTTTTCGTACGAGGTAGGGACACTTCAAGTTCCTGGTTATGCCGTTTGGGTTGACCAACGCGCCTGCAGTCTTTATGGATCTGATGAACCGGGTCTTTAGAGAGTTCATTGATCAGTTCGTTATCGTGTTCATCGACGACATCTTAGTGTATTCTAAGACTCCTTTGGAGCATAAGGAGCATTTGTGAATTGTCCTTCAGACGTTGAGAGACCAACAGCTGTATGCTAAATTCCAAGTGCGAGTTTTGGCTGGATCGCGTCATTTTCTTGGGGAATGTCATTTCAGCCGAGGGGATTTTTGTGGATCCCAGTAAGGTTTATGCTGCTTTGAACTGGGAGCGTCCCAGAAATGTATCCGAGATTCGCAGTTTCTTGGGTCTGGCTGGCTATTATCGTCGTTTCATCGAAGGATTTTCTAGCATAGCAAATCCGATGACTCAACTGACTTAGAAGGACAAGCGGTTTGTGTGGACTGAGCAATGCGAGAATGCGTTTCAATTGCTCAAGGAGAAACTGACTACTGCACCTATGTTGGCTCTGCCGTCCGGATCAGGTGGTTTCGTTGTTTGTTCTGATGCTTCGCTCAATGGATTGGGCTGTGTTTTGATGCAGAATGGCCGAGTCATTGCGTATGCCTCGTGGTAGTTGAAACCGCATGAGACTCGTTATCCAGTCCATGATTTGTAGCTAGCAGCCGTGGTCTTTGCGTTTAAGATCTGGCGTCATTACCTGTAGGCGAGCAATTTATGGTGTACTCGGACCACAAAAGTTTGCAGTGTCTGTTTTTGCAGCCTGACTTAAATATGAGATAGCGTCGTTGGATGGAGTTGCTAAAGGACTTTGATTGCAAGATCAAGTATCAGCCTGGGAAATGGAACGTAGTGGCCGATGCTTTGAGTAGGAAGGCTAGTGAGATGCTTGCTTCGTTGTATATTTCTAAGGATCAGGAGCATCTTAATACTACTGGTTGGAGATTCTACCCGGCTGAGGATTGTGTCGTGGTTTCTTCTTTCGAAGTTGAGCCACAAATTGTTTCTAGTATTCGAGCAGCTCAAAGGACTGATCCTTCCATCCACGAGTTGAAGCTAAAGGTCAGGGCTGGAGAACTTGAGGATTATTCTGTTTATTCTGATGGTTGTTTGAGGTTTCGTGGCAGGCTGGTTGTGCCTAACCTCATTGATTTGAAGGAAGAGATCCTTCGGGAAGCGCACTGCAGTAGACACAGTGTTCATCCTGGTGCACGGAAGATGTACCATGCGTTGAAGCCGCACTTCTGGTGGGCTGGCCTGAAGAGCGACGTTGCTGATTTTGTCGCTCGTTGTTTGAAATGTCAGATGGTAAAGGCCGAGAGTATGAGACCTGGTGGTCTGTTGTAGAGTTTGGAAGTGCCCCAATGGAATTGGGAGCACATAGCGATGGATTTCGTGACGCATCTGCCTCGTACCAACAGAGGATGCGATGCTATTTGGTTGTTTATCGACCGATTGTCGAAGTCTGCACATTTTATTCCCTATGGTTTGACCTTTTCTCTGAAGAAAATGGCGAAACTGTACGTGGATTTTGTGGTTAGACTGCACGGTGTGCCTGTTTCGATCGTTTCCGACCGAGATCCAAGGTTTACTTCCAGGTTTTGGAAGAGTCTGCAAACAGCTTTGGGTACCAGACTGGCTATGAGTACTGCGTATCATCCCCAAACAGATGGCCAATCTGAGCGAACTATCCAGACATTGGAGGATATGTTACGAGCTGTTGTTATGGATTTTGGAGGTATCTGGCAAGACGCGTTGTCTTTAGTGGAGTGTTCCTACAATAACAACTATCAGGTGACGATTGGCATGGCGACGTTTGAAGCTTTGTATGGCTGGAAGTGCAGATCACCGGTATATTGGGAAGAAGTGGGGGAGAAGCAGCTATATGCCCCAGATTTTGTGCAGCAAATGAAGGATCATGTTGATCTAATTCGACAGCTGATGAAAGCTGCCTAGGATCGCCACGGCAGTTATGCGAATAAGAGGCGTCGACCTCTAGAGTTTCAGGTTGGTGATCAGGTATTTCTCAAAGTTCCTCCGTTTCGCAGTGTTATGCGCTTTGGACACAAGGGAAAGTTAGCCCCTCGTTACGTCGAACCGTATGAAATTGTTGAGAGGATTGGCTCTTTGGCGTATAGGCTGTAGTTGCCTCCAGAATTATCTTCTCTACATGATGTCTTTCATGTTTCCATGTTGAGGAAGTACGAGCCAGATCCGTCTCATGTGCTGAGAACTAATGAGGTCGAGCTAGATCAGACGTTGAGTTATCAGGAATATCCCTTGCAGATCCTAGGCAGAAAAGAGAAACAATTGAGGAACATAACCATTCCGTTGGTGATGGTGCAATGGAGCAAACATGGTAGGGAAGAAGCTACTTGGGAGCTGGAAGAAAAGATGCAGCGCGAGTGGCCGCATCTGTTTGAGTAGTTGTGGTGTTAGATTTCCAGTAGTTAGTAGCTTCTGGTTGTTATTTTCCCTAGTTGCTGTAAATTGTTTTCTTAGTTATCTTGAACTCTTGGCCATGTGTTGGGCGATTTTCTGTTTTGGCTCTCTGTTGCTGTGTTGTGTTTCCGGAATTTTTGTTTGATTTCGAGGACGAAATCCTTTTTAGTGGGGGAGAAATGTGAGACCTGAAATTAAATAAGGATTAATTGTTGGATTAATCGGATTTTTGAGATTTATGGTGGTTCAGATTTCTTATTGAAGGTTTCGTTTGTATTTTCGGGTCAGAAATCACATTTAGAGCAATTCTGTAAATTTTGAAATTTTCGAGTTTGAAATCTGAATTTTTGGTGAGATCTGTTGAAAGCGTATATTATATCAGCAGCAATGCTGACGTCGCAGGAATTTCAGCTGTTGCGAGAGATCAGCTTTTGCGTAGCGATCACCAGTGGTTAGCGATCAGCAGATGGTTCTGAGCGACGCCATTTTATTTAGTTGAAACGCAGCGTTTTGGGTATCAGCTGGTGGTCGCGTTATACGTTTACTGTTGAGGAATCTGATGCGTTATTTCATCCAGTCGCTGGTTTTGGGTGATCAGCTGTCGACAGATATGATGACGTGTCCTATGCAACGTCGTTTGGTTAAGTTGATGCGATGCCGTTTTGCGTAGCGTTGTTTGAGGAATTCAGCCATTGGGTTTTCCAGCTGTTGGCAGTTTTAGTGTCCAGCAGTAGGAATATGTTGTAGTATATTTAGCTGTTGGTTTATCTTTCGACTGCTGGTTGGGTTTTCAGCGATGTCGACTTGTTTTTCGATGGAACTCGCTCTTGATGCTGTCAGCTGGTGTGAAGTGTATATATGTTAGGAGACTTGGTCTTCGACTAGATATCAGATTCCATACTTAGCGAAAATAATTCTCCCGATTGTTGTTCGTTGCTTCGAACCCTAGAACACTATTCATCGTAGCATTTCTCGGGCAATTCCCATCGTTTCCGGTCACCGTTTAGTACGTTTGAGGTAGCGCTGGACTCCTCTCGTGAAGTTCTTTCATTCTATACCATTCTCGGATGCTGTTGTTAGCTGGAAGTAAGATCGCGAAGTTGTTTACTTCGGCCGTGTGTTCGCTATTCAGGTAGCCTTTCGAATTAGCGATAAGATCTTACCTTAGAGCTTTGTTATTGAGCTTCCTGTTGAGTAGAATGGTAGAGTAATTGCTGGTTGTAGTGTATAACTCCCAGCCGTAACTGTGAATTACCGTGACCTTCTGTGTAGCTTTTGAGATCTGTGCGTTGTGTGTTTAGCAGGTTTAAACCAGATCTCTCGGGTCCCTTGTTGTGGTAATTGTGCACAGAATTAAGGTACGGATTTGGAGCTTGTGAATCAGCAGGTTTATGGCTTGAGTGAATTGTAGTTGCTGATATCGTGAGATGGTTGTGTATGTTTGCTGTTGTGGTTGCTGTTTTGCATATGAGTTATGCTAGTTGTTGCATACACGCATTATCATCTCATTTCAGCTATTGCAGCCATTGTTTCATTGTTGTTGCTCTGTTTTCTTACCAGGATGAGAGGGTGAGCGGTGATTCCGCACTCTCATCTCCCTGCTGGGATTTTTTAGCCCCTATGCGTCGAGTGGTTAACTACCACAGTTCATAGGTTGGGCAACGGCAGGTTGAGATGTTGGTGCATCTGGTATTGGTGGGCGAGTAGGGGTGAGTGGGTAGCTCCCACATGTCCTACACTCACCGTGGCCACACATATCTATTGCTGATTCCGTTGAGCTGTGCATTGACTTCTTTGGCTCCCTTCCTTGGTTGTAGCCTTCGGCTGTTGTCCCTGGTCTCATGCATAGCATCTGCATTTTATTCTTGCCGTTTACTGCTGTTTTGTAGTTGCTCTCCATACTGGGGTTTGACCACATGTCCCTCTGGGGCTTGGTTGTTTTGTTGTCTGTGTTTTTTTCAGGGAATCCAGGTTTTACAGCTGGTCGTGGGTTTAACCCAGCTGGAGGTGCCCCAGGAGGTGGTTAGAGTGTCCCCGTTATGTATACTATTTATATGCACTGGTATCACCGCGGGTGGGATGTCCCCGGTGATGCTTACTTTATTGTAGCTGGATGATAGCCAGGGGATACCATTTTTTGTGCTGCCTTGTTGTATGTTGTAGCCTTTGCTTGGTTGGTTTTGTAAACTGGGATATCTATTTTGAGTATTGTCATATTTTAAATTATATTGTTTTAAACCGTCAGGCCAAAAGCAAAAAATTTACCCGCTTTTTAGTAGCTTCCGCTTGTGTTTATGTGATTTTACTCTGTTGTGAGCACGAGGCCTGACATATTCATTTGTTTACGTTTTAAAGGATGTTGAGAAATGTTTTAAAGGGGACGAGCCATACTTTTTAGTATTTATTCCGCAAATGATTTAATAAAAATTTCAAGAGTACGGTTCGTCTCAGTTGGTATCAGAGCGGTGGTTCTGGTGGGGTACTAGCCTGCAGCGTGAAGCTCAGAAGTCGCACTACCAGTCTGTGAGTTTTATGGTTTACGATGCATGTTTAATTTCTCATGCTGTATGTTTTACTTCTGCATGAGTTTTGCCTTAGAATTTTAAGAAGTTAAACTCTTAGTCATGCACTTAGATTTACGTGATAATGTTTTGGTATACCAGTATGCCTCCGAGACGCGACAGGAACTAGCAGGATGATGCTACGCCTCCTCCTCCCCCACCTCCTCAGTTGACACCCTACGAGAGGGCTAGTGTGGATATGCTAGCCGGGATCACCAGACTTTTGGTGCGTCAGTAGGAGCGACCCGGGAAGTCTCATGAGGAGGACGTCGCAGAGAGGTTCCGCAAGCAGGGACCCAAGGAGTTCTCAGGGACTACTGATCCACTTGTTGCTGAGGAGTGGATCCGATAATTGGAGACCATATTTGCTTATATGGGTCTCCCAGATGCTGACAAGGTCCGATGTGCCATTTTCATGATGAAGGGAGATGCCGCGCTTTGGTGGGAGAGCACAGTGGTTGGTCTGACACTGGAGAGCCTGACTTGGGAGAGATTCAAGATTGTCTTCTTTGAGAAATATTTCACTGCTGATTCCCGAAGCCAGATTATCAGGGAGTTTATGAGTCTCCGCTAGGTAGATAGTTCTGTTGCTGAGTATGTGCGGCACTTCGATCGAGGGTGTCACTTTGTGCCCTCGATCGCGACTGTGGAGAGCGAGAAGCTGTGGCATTTTACTGATGGACTGCGACCAGACTTCCGCCATGATGTCAATATGGAGGACGTGGCTACTTATATGGCAGCGGGGAACATGGCGTGCCGATCTAAGAGAGGCTAGAAGGACATGAGGATGGCTTCCAGAGGAAGCGGCAGTTACAGCAGCCCGTCATGGGACAGTATTCACAGCAGCCAGCGAAGATACCATTTTAGGGGCCTCCTAAGGGCCCAACTCCTCAGGGGTCACAGCGACAGAGACCTCAGGGCCAGAAGAGGCCGCAGCAGTAGGGGGCCAATGCCCCTAGACCTGGAGGGTACCCGATCTGCAATGAGTGCAGTAAGCAGCATTCAGGACCTTGCATGGCTGGATCAGGCATGTGCTATCACTGGAGGGAGCCAGAGCATATTTATAGGGATTGCCCTAAGAGGAGACAGGCTAGAGGTCGTGTTTTTGTGATGCAGGCGGAGGCTGCAGATCCGGACACGACATTACTCACAAGTATTCCATTTTTTAGTTTTCCATCGTTTCCGTGCTTTCACGTGTTGGTATTTGGGTGTTTATGACTGCATGCTAAGTAGAGCACTGGTAGGAACTATGCCTTAGTTGCTGAGTTGATATAAGTAAGAACAGTAGATCTTCTAGAACTTGACTTGAGAACATAGACGGATAGGACTAGAGAACTTAGAAATGTCTTAGGTATCTAAACTATTTATTGGGATTTAGTTTGACCGTAAACGCGTCCTTTGTGATGTTTCTGTTTTAGGAGAGATTCGTGTGCTAGGTGTCACTACCCTCGCTTTTCTGGACTCAGGGGCGACCCACTCGTTTAATCGAGTGCGTTCACACAGAGGAGGGGTATTATTCCGGAGATCTTGGGAGTAGCTCTCGCTGTGACGGTTCCGTCAGGAGAGGATTTGACGATGACCATCACCGTCCTGGGATTGACGATGATGTTCCAAGATTTAACCCTTAGAGCAGACTTGGTCTTTTTGCCGATGTCAGGATTCGACCACATCCTAGGTATGGATTGGTTGACGGAGTTTGGAGCGGTGATCGATTTCCAGCGGAGATCAGTGACTATCAGGCCGCCAGGGCAGGAGACCTTCTTATTTGAGGCAGCGAGGAGACCACGGAAGCCCAAATTCATATCGTTTCTACAGGCCAGGAAGCTAGTTGAGCTCGGATGTCAGGCATTCTTGGCCAGTGTTACCGCTTCAGGAGATTCAGCAGGCCCTTCACTGTCTGATGTGGAGGTAGTCAGGGATTTTGTATATGTATTCCCTGATGATGTTGTGGGAGTTCCATCCGAGAAGAGGTGAAGTTTTCAATCGAGCTGATGCCAGGTACAGTGCCTATCTCTAAGGACTGTCACGTTTGGCTCCTATCGAGATGAAGGAGCTGAAGGAGCAGATTCAGGAGTTTCTCGACAAGGGTTTCATTCACTCTAGCTTTTCTCCATCGGGCGCACCAGTTCTGCTTGTGAAAAATAAGGATGGCAGCATGAGATTGTGCATTGACTATCAGGAGCTTAACAGAGTTATAGTGAGAATAAGTACCCACTCCTGAGGATAGAGGATTTATTTGATCAGCTGCAGGGAGCTTCGGTTTTCTTGAAGATTGATTTGAGGTCTGGTTACCATCGGTTGAGAGTTAGAGAGGAGGACGTGTCCAAGACTGCATTTCGAACGCGTTACAGCCACTACGAGTTCTTGGTAATGTCTTTTGGCCTGGCGAATGCCCCAGCGATTTTCATGGATTTGATGAACAAGGTCTTCAGGCAGTACTTGGACCAGTTCATCATTGTTTCATCGACGATATCCTGGTCTATTCGAGTAGCTTATAGGAGCACAAACAGCACTTGAAGACGGCTTTGCAGTCATTGAGAGGCACAGATTGTATGCCAAGTTCAGCAAGTGTGAGTTTTGGCTTGAGCAGGTGGCAGTCTTGGGGCATATCGTGTCGAGAGATGGGATTTCAGTCGATATGTCGAAGGTGGAGGCAGTACAGAACTGGGGAATTCCAAGGAATGCATCAGAGATTCGTAGTTTCTTGGGGTTAGCATGATGCTACCGCAAGTTTATCAAGGGTTTCTCTTTGATTTCAGTGTCCTTGACAGCCCTGACCAAGAAGAATGCGAAGTATGTGTGGAGTCCCGAGTGCCAGAGGAGCTTTGATCAGCTGAAGGAGGCTCTAACTTCAGCACCAGTGTTAGCGATGCCAGTGGATCACGAGGAGTTTGTGGTTTATACGGATGCTTTCCTGAGAGGGTTAGGTGCAGTTTTGATGTAGGGAGGCAAGGTTATCGCATACGCGTCGAGGCAGTTGAAGAGTTATGAGCAGAACTATCTGACGCACGACCTAGAGCTTGCAGCAGTAGTGTTCACACTTAAGATTTGGAGACACTACTTGTATGGTGAGAAGTGTCAGATTTTCACCGAACATAAGAGCCTCAAGTACTTCTTCACCCAGAAGGAGCTGAACATGAGGCAACGCTGATGGCTAGAGTTGGTGAAGCACTATGATAGTGACATTAGCTACCATCCGGGTAAAGCTAATGTAGTAGCAAACGCTTTGAACCGGAAGACTGCAGTAGTGGCATGTTTATCAGTTGAGAGGCCACTACAGGCTGAGATTCAGAGATTCGGACTGGAGTTCTATTTAGGAGGCTGTGCATCGAGTTTGGCAGCGCTCACAGTTCGGTCGACTCTACGGGATCGGATTAAAGACGGGCAGGCCTCCGATGAGCAGTTACAGTAGTGGAGACAACGAGATGAGGCCAGATGACGAGGGCTATACACAGTTGAGGATGGGATCGTACGATTCATAGGTCGCATGTGGATGCCGAGCACTGGTCAGCTGAGATCTTAGCAGAGGCGCATGCATCGACGCACTCCATCAACCCAGGGAGTACGAAGATGTACAGAGATTTGCAGACGATGTATTGGTGGCCGGGGATGAAGAAGGATATTGGGAGATTTGTATCTGAGTGCTTGACCTGTCAGCAGGTCAAGGCAGAGCACCTGCGACCTGCAGGGTTATTGCAGCCACTCCCTATTCTCGAGTGGAAGTGGGAGCATATTACGATGGATTTTGTGTTTGGGCTACCCAGGGGCCCCAGAGGATACACGGCGATATGGGTGATTGTGGATAGACTTACCAAGTCAGCGCATTTCTTATCGGTGAAGACTACTTTCATCCTGACACAGTACGTAGAGCTTTACATCAGAGAGGTTGTCAGGCTGCATGACATACCAGTCCTATATTGTCAGACAGGGACACCAGGTTTACATCTGCGTTTTGGAGTATCTTACACGCTGCCTTGGGTACTAGGTTGTCGTTCAGCACGGCATTTCACCCGCAGATAGATGGTCGGTCGGAGAGAGTCATCCAGATTCTGGAGGATTTTCTGAGAGCCTGTGTGATAGATTTCCAGGGTACGTGGAACTCGAGATTGCCTCTGGTAGAGTTCACGTACAACAACAGCTTTCAGACATCGATTGGGATGGTTCCTTATGAGGCTTTGTACGGGAGGAGATGTAGATTTCCCATGCATTGGGACGAGGTTGGAGAGAGAGTGCTGACTGTACCGAAGCTAGTGCAGCAGATAGCGGACATAGTGACGAGGATACGGGATCGGATGAGGACAGCCCAGAGTCGTCAGAAGAGTTATGTCGATCAGAGATGACTAGATCTGGAGCTAGATGTTGGAGATCATGTGTTTGTGAGGATATCGCCCATGAAGGACGTGATTCGCTTTGGCCGAAAGGGCAAGCTCAGTCCTGGATTCGTTGGGCCATTCGAGATTTTGGAGAGCGTTAGTACTTTGGCATATCGAATAGCGTTACCACCCAGCATGTCAGCGGTTCTTGAATTATTTCACATCTCGATGTTGCGGAAGTGTTAGATCATGCATTTATTATTTAAGGTTTTGTGTAAATAAAAAAGGGAGAGATTCATGGATCTTTTTACACAGATCCAGTTCTGAGTTTTGAATTACACAAAACCTATGATTGTGTTTCTAATGTCTCTACGTAGTGTGCAGAACTTAAATAAGATGAAAAGATAAAATCTGGAAAATGCGTTATTATGAGAAGAACGAGAAAGCTGATCAGGAGATGCGAATTGGAATAAGAGAAATCTGATGAAGTCTGTTGGAGAAATGTTCGAAGAAGAAGATGAACAGTAGAAGTCTGATCGTGTGAAGATTGAAGAAATCTGGTTCACTAAATAGTTAAATTCTGGAACCAATTGTGAAGAACAAAAACCGGCTGTTGCGCAAGCATGAATGAATCAGACGTCGATGTGAAGAGGAATCTGGAATCAGCGATGATGATATCGGCAGTGATGTCATCACAATCAGCAGTTGACAAGAAGCACAAGAGCTGGATCAGCGATGATGACGTCAGCAGTGATGTCATCACAATCAGCAGTGAGCTACAGTAGAACCAGTCGATGGTACATGAAGTTAGTGATAGCAAAACGCTGTCGTATCCATTTATCCAAACGCAATCGTTTTTCTATTGCTAGCTTCAAGTACCATCGACTGGTTGTACTGTATCTCATTGCTGATGACATCACTGCTGACGTCATCATATTTGATCCAGCTCTTGTGCTTCTTGTCAACTACTGATTGTGAGGACATCACTGCTGACGTTATCACCGCTGATCCAGCTCTTGCGCTTCTTGTCAACTGCTGATTGTGATGACATCACTGCCGATATCATCATCGCTGATAAAGATGTTCTGTAAAGTACCGACAGGGAGTTGTCCTTGTGTCCTTTCTTTTGCAGGCTTTTTGTCGTCTTCAACATTTGAACTAGGCTCAGCAGTTGACATCCAGCTTTAGTGAATTTTCATAATATAATTCGTCAACTGTTTATACTCGTTGTATCTTCAACTACTGCGTCTGGTTATTTCCTTTAGCTTCTTTGCGTCTGGATTCTTTGCGTCTGGTTGTAACTATCAGCGTCTGGTTTTCAACTCTTCACTACGTCTGCTTTTCCTGCGTCTGGATTTTCTGTCGACTGGATATGCAAAACACTGTAGTCTGCGACTGGGTACACTGTAGCTTGCGACTGGTACATCAGCTGGTGGTCTAGATGTGCTAGCGACTGGTTGACCAGCTGGTGATGACATGCTTGCAGCTGGTTGTCCAGACGTTGGTCTTGAAGTGCTTGCGACTTGTACATTTTAGCTTGCGTCTGGATTAACAAACTACTGTAGCTACCTGCTGGTTATTACCATCGCAAAATCCATCGACTGAACCTTATCGCGAAGGCAAAACGCTGTCGTATCCATTTATCCAAACGACATCGTTTTGCTATCACTAACTTCAAGTACCATCGACTGGTTCTACTGTAGCTCACTGCTGACGTCATCATCGCTGATCCAGCTCTTGCGCTTCTTGTCAACTGCTGATTGTGATGACATCACTGCTGACTTCATCATCGCTGATTCCAGATTCCTCTTCACATCGACGTCTGATTCATTCACGCTTGTGCAACAGCTGGTTTTTGTTCTTCACAACTGGTTCCAGACTTTAACTATTTAGTGAACCAGATTTCTTCAATCTTCACTAGATCAGACTTCTACTGTTCATCTTCTTCTTTGAACATTTCTCCAACAGACTTCATCAGATTTCTCTTATTCCAATTCGCATCTCCTGATCAGCTTTCTCGTTCTTCTCATAATAACGCATTTTCCAGATTTCATCTTTTCATCTTATTTAAGTTCTGTAAACTACGTAGAGACATTAGAAACACAATAACAGGTTTTGTGTAATTCAAAACTCAGAACTGGATCTGTGTAAACAGATCCATCAGGAAGTATTTTCCGAATCCGTCTCACGTGTTGGATTTTTAGCCGCTCCAGTTAGCGCCAGACTTATCATTCGAGGAGCGACCAGTACAGATTTTGGCTCGAGAGGAGTGCAGACTTAGAGTGCAGAGTATTCCGATGGTTAAAGTCCGGTGGTAGAATCACTCAGAGGATAAGGCTATCAGAGAGACTGAGGCCGATATGCGGACGCGCTACCCAGAGATTTTCGATACGTACTTAATTTCGGGGATGAAATTCCTTTAAGCGGGAGATTTGTAACGCCTAGAAATCCTAAATGCGTAGAAATGAGTGCTGACTAGGGGGAAAATGATTTTAGAAACTTATTTGCTATTTTATGTGATTCCATGATGATTTTAATGTTGCATGACATGCATGTATGTCTTTTTAGCCTGTTTGAGTTTAGGACGCGCAGACGAGACTAGGGACAACCGAGATAAAAATTATTTGAGATTTTTAAGCCTTAGATTTTTAAGAATAAATTTATTGTTTTTAAGCAGCAATTTCCGAAAATTGGGGTTTTTATTTATTATTTTTTTTGGGAACCCGTTTTTCGCCTATAAGGGCAGTTTAATGGACTTTATTGTATTTTGAAATTGGGGAGGCCTTTTATTACGAAAATTAGAGATTTTAAAGCCATGTTTAAATTTTTATTCAACACTTCAATTTAGTGGAGGGTTAGGATGGTAAAACTCCTTTTATTTTCTTAATTAAACACATGAGGGGTCATTTTTGTCACCACTCATTCTTTCAAACCTTAATTTGGTGTAGCCCTAGCCCCCTCCCTCCCTCATTGAGTCGTCCCCCTCCTCTCATCCATCACCCCATCGATTTCTTCAAAGATTTTGGTGATCCAAGGTGGTATTGTCCCGATCTCGCGTCCTACACGTCGGTAACTCGCAGATCTTCTTCTTCTCCACGAAATGCATGTAATATCTATTCTTTTTCTCAACATTTATGCCTTATTAAACGGTTTTTGATTCATGAATTGTATGTGATTTGTTTAGATCTATGCACAATTGTTTTAGATTCATGCATGACTCATGTTTCTCATTAGGTTTTGATTTGATCTTGTGTTGCTTCGTGTTGGTCCCTGTGAAATTAGGATCAAAAGATCAGCAGCCGCGCATTTGAAATGCTTTAGAAATTTTCGCGCTGCTGATAGACACTGGAGGTGCAATACCTCGTTGTTCTTGAACAAATAAAATCAAGAAGAGCACCGGAGACAGATCTGGTATGATTTAAAAATCATGCGGAAAATACCAGAACTGAATCCTATATTTTAAAACAACTCAAACAGATTTATGTGCAACATAAATTTGTTCGAGACTTGTGTGCTTGTGTGCTGCTGAAATGTTATGCGATGATGCTAACTGCTGAATTAAATGCGTGCTGTTATGCGATGCTAAGGTAAAGAGAAAGTGCTGATTTGTTATGCGTGCGTGCTGAAATATGTTTATGCGTGTATGCATGCTAAAGTAATTGCTTGCTGAATGAGTAACAGAACACGATACAAAACACAGCATATTTGTTTCTGGAAGTTCGGATATCAACATCCTACATCTCCCCTTCTTCCACCTTGGAAGGCTCCACTAGAAGATTTGATCTTACAACAGCGTGTACAGACCCAATCCCACAACCAGCAGCTGTGAGAACTCCTAGACTCCACAAATACACAACAGCCTCAACTGTGTGACTGACTACATACACATGAGTTTTACGTCTTCGTGCTTGGACGGGAACTGTAAACAGATTTCGAGATTCATTCACAAACAGATGTGAATGAATCTGGGTGTGTGAGATTGTACAATGAAACGCTCAACTCTCTGTTTTTCTCACACACGAGGGACATGCTCTAACAAGCTAATCTAGACTCAGCAATCGACTCTCGTGAAAAGCTCTTCTCTAATGGCGGTCGATTGCTTCATCTATCTCTTTATTTTTCCCTCTGTTGGTGCACTGTATATTCAATGTATTTCTGCCACAGTATTGTAGTTGCACCAACGTCGTCTCTCAACTGGACGAACTGCTCACTCGTCTCTCTTCCACTCCCTCACTTCTTCAATGACGCTGCCTTTGTATATAAAGCCTCTGTAGAATTTCTTCCCGTTGGATAGCTTCCAAAACTGTTCAGTGCTTCATATGGCTATCTTGTCTTCTTTCCATTTTAGTGCAATGCTCCTCTGTAAAGTACCGACAGGGGAACAGTACTTGCGTCCTTTTCTTTTGCAGGCTTCTTGTCGCTTTCGCCATTTGAATTGAGCTCAGCAGTTGACATCCATCTTTCGTAAATTCTGTCATCGTTTCAGCTGGTTCATCATGCTCCAGCTGATTCAACTTGGCCCTCGCCTGATTACGAACAGCTGATTCAACTCTGGACGTCTCCATTGCTAATTCAACTGCCGATACTATGAACACCAAACCAACTGCTGAATCTTAATATTGAACCAACTGCTGGACAGATACATCTGCTTCTCTTCTTTGCGCAATAAGCTTGTTCTTGCTTAATCTTCTTCGTTCCTAAATCCTGTGCACTTAGGTAGAATTGTTAGAAACAAAATAACAGGTTTTGTGTAATTCAAAACTTAATCAGGATCTGTCAAAACAGATCCAACAATCTCTCCCTTTTTGATTTACACAAAACCTTAAATAGACAATGCATGTTCTAACAATTCTCTCCCTTTTTGTGGGAATCAAAAAGAGAGTGAACTGCTGGTCTTTCCTCTATTTAAAAATAAAACTCTCCCTACACTGTTTCAACAAAACAACGAAACAGCAGGAGTTTTAACTTTGAAAAACAAAATCAGCTTTGAGAAGCACCATATGCAACAGTATATGATTTTGAAAACAGGAGCTGATGCATTTTCTCAAATTAACAAAGATAGTGACGCCACTCTCCCTGTCTTTTATAACATGAGCTCAAATCATTTTTAAAATCAAAATTTTGCATCAGCTGGAATCCGCAAAAACAGAACACTTTAAAACAAATCAGAGCATCGAAATATTTCAAATAACACGTGCTACTGAGTTGCTTAAATCTATGAAGAACCAGTACAGAGAATAGCTCAGATTTTTCCTTCTTCTATCTCGCCCCATGTGCTTGTCACTGAGCCTCGCTCCAAGTGATCTTACAGCACAACGAAAATAGAAGCTTGGCATCTGCGCGAGACTCGCGCATCCCGACAGTTCATCAAGCGAAAAACCAGTTCTATATTAAAACACATCTGGTCTTCATAACATAAGTTTCTCAAAACAGTTTAAAACATTTAAAATCATAGCACATGTGTTTTAAAAAACTTGTGCTCGTTCAAGAACAACCTGCTCTGATACCACTTGATGGTCCCTGCCTGATTACAAACAGCTGATTCAACTCTGGACGTCTCCATCGCTAATTCAACTGCCGATTCTATCGTAACACCTGTGTAATTCAAAACTTAATCAGGATCTGTCAAAAAAGATCCAACACTTCGGCCAACGGCTGTTCAAGGGGGCTTGGTTATGGTCATGGTGGTCCTAGGAGGTCTCATGGTGGTCCAAGGCTAGGTGGGAGATGTCGATCGAGTGGTCGAATCGATTTGGAGGGCGGCTCGATCGCACCTTTTGTGTGACGCACGTCCGTGCGTGTGGCCTCTCGGCCGGACCATGTGGCACATGGTTCAGGCCAGGGCTGGTCTAGTAGGACCGGCTGGATGTGGGGGTGGTCCAGCCAGAGGGGCTCCGGCCATGGGCGGCCGGAGCTGGGCGGCCGAAGGTGTGGAGTAGCGGCTGGTCGTGGGGGCGTCGTGCATGGGTGTGGCGGCTAGGTTTAGGGTTCCATTGCATGGGCCGGCCAGTTCGGCTGGACCGGTTTGTTCTGTTGGACCGGGTTGGCTAGTTGAGGGTCGAGTCAAAATATTTTAAATTTGGTCCAACTTATTTTAATTCTGGACCGATTATTTTAATTTTAAATTATAGGGTCCAATTTTAATAATTTTGGTCAAATGTTTTAAAGTCAAATATTTAGTCAAACTTTTAATTATTGTTGGACCAAATATTTTATTTTTAATTTTTAAAGTCAAAATTGTGGTTTTTGGGATTTTATTTTAGTCAAAATTGGTCAATCGGTCTTTAATTGGTCAAATTTTAAATATTTGATTTTTAATAAAGGATAAAGTATTTTAGAAATTTTGAAGGTTGAATTTAAAGTCATAGGTCAAGTCATGTTTAGGCTAGGTTCAAGTTTTAAGTAAGTCAAGATTCTTTTTGGGCTTGGAAGTAGTGGGCTGGGTACCTGAACCCGTCTTTGACCGTAGTAGAAAATGTTGAATCCCGTGAATATATATTTAATTATATATTTAGTATTCTATGTATGATAATATTTTTAAAGGAATGACTTAAATATATATTGACGGGCTAAAATTTTAAATTGCATGTTTTTATGAAATGCACGCATCATGAGAATTTATGAAATGTTAAAGACATGTTTTAAAGAAAACCCGAGGGATTGAAGTGACTTGTGGAAAGTTTAATGATGTGAGCTAGTCGGAATACCAGACACGATGATCCCCTGTTTTAATGTATTACGAGCCTATGGATCCATGTGATCACGACATGGTGAAGTGGCATAGTGATAGGATAAATTAGGATCGAAAATAGGCCTAGGAGTTCAGAAGGGGGGGGGGGGGGTTGGAATGAACTCAGATTTTTAAACTTTTCGAAATCTTAAAACGTTTTACAAGCCTTCGCTAAACTCAGATCTGAGTTACAAGATCTGAGGTTCCCAAAGTATGATCTCTCGGTTAACAATAAAAATGTGCGGAAAGAAACCGATCGAGCAGTGAACAGTATAAAATAAGTAAATACGATGCAAATAAAGTGAAAGTGCAGGGATCAAGAGTTTGTTTATGGAAGTTCGGATATCAAATCCTATGTCTCCCCTTCTTCCTTTGCAGGAAGTCCACTAGAAGACTTTGATTTACACAACCTCTGAATACACCCAATCACTGAGCCTAGCTCAAAGTGAACTCCTAGCAACCTCTACTACACGCATATAACACTGCTGAGTTACAAACTGTGACGCCCCAAAATCCATAGGACTACATATATGCATCTTGTTTATTTTCATGGGTCAAAATGACAATTTAATTGTTGGCAAAAGCTGATTTCATTCATTTCAGAAAATGAGATACGACGCGGCTGGTTTCAGCAGATGACTCCAAGGGCGATACAAGAGAAGGTTTTAAATTGATTGAAAATGATTTTAAGAAGGACAAATGATTTCTTTCGAAAAGGGTTGGTGTTTTACAAATTAAAATGATATGAAGGGAATTTTACCAAATTTTACAACTTGGTCGAGGTGTGTCATGCTTGATGAATGCAGCACCTTGCCACTAATCCCTTCAATATAAATATATGTTTCCAAGGAAAAGTTTATTTTCACTTGTATCAGAAAACTCTTTCTTGTTCTTCAAAAATATTTTCAAGAAGCTCGTTTTGTTTGCTCGGGGAGAATATTTCTGCAGGAATCAACTGCTGTTGCAAAGCTCAAATTCAAAGGCAAGTAAAAGCTGATCCTTTGCTACACCATTTAAAGCATATATTGATTTTATTCATTTTATGGATCTGCTTGCCTGTATGTTGAAGTTCATGTTTAAAATGATTTACGCATGTTCAAGGAAAGAAAGATTGGGTTCAAAATGATGTTTTACTGCTTTCAAGTTTTTCCAGAAAGTTATTGATGTTTTAAAATACTGAGGAGTTCGAGTTTGATTCAAGTAAGTTCATGAATGTTCTTCCTTTTGGTGAATGGTAACATTTGAATTTGACGCTATGTAATCGGATGTTGTTGGTCGAATCAGTATAAAGTCTGGTTTGATAGGCAACAGCTGATAGCGTAGCTGTCGTTTGATGTTGCAACACCAAGTTCTTATTCAGATTTTGTTTCCTATGTCAGCGATTGAATTTCATATTTGAATTCAGCAGTTACATTTCAGTCGTTGCATTGTTCTTGTTCAGCTGTTGTCAGTTGTTGCATTGTTCTTGTTCAGCTGTTGTCAGCTGTTGCATTGTTTCGTAACTAGCTGTTGCATTTGTTCGTAACAGCTGTTGCATTTGTTTGTAACCAGCTGTTGCATTTGTTCGTAACCAGCTGTTTCGTTAGTTGTATTCAGCTGTTGCTTTAGTTGGTATTCAGCTGTTGGTTTGTTCAACACCTGAAAGCCTTTGTTTAAGTTGTGTTGATGTCTAAGTTGACCAAATCAATTCGTTGACAGCTGAGCTGACCAATCCTATTTCATAGTTACAGCTGTTCACTATACAAACAGTATCCCAAGCCACGTCTGTTTCTTACGCAAACGACATCATTTCATTTAACACATATGTTTCAATGTTAGCGGATATCCTTACAGCTGTTTTACGATAACCGTGAATAGTGAAGATCTGTTTTGTTTCCCAGTACAGTTTCTTCTAGTTGTGACAGTTTCATTTCAACGATGAGTTTCAGCAGTCGAATTCGATACTCAGTAAAGTTTTAAAATGGGAAGCAAGTTTTAAAGAAAGGAACCCGATGATTTTCAAAGAATATTTCAAAGAAAAGATGAGAAGTTAAAGGAACAAAAGTTTATTTTAAGGATTTATGGCATAGATAATAGACGGTCACCAAGGAGAAGGATGAGTAGTCGTCCACATGTCGGCTGCCCTTTCATATGAGCTATATGCTAAAACTGATATCAGAAGTCATTTTGATCAAAGTGCAACACGGACATAAGGAGAGCTTCTAAGCCATAAATCAAAAAAAATGATGATGATGAGATCTGGGCTATTATCCCCATCTCCAAGTTTATGAATGAAAGAAAGAAATGTTTACGAAAGAATGTTTACGTATTGATGTTCCTTTAACTCAGATATGTATATGTTCAGATGTCTGCCTGCGTTAAATGAATTTGTTATTATTCAGACTTTACTTGCTGAGCCCATAGGCTCACTAGCTTTTAATATGGTGCAGGTGCGATAGCTGAGGAGCGAACGGGAGGTGAAATCTGAAAGCAGCTGGGTGGTGTTGTGTTTATCGACAGCCAGCGTTTTCCGTGTCATAGCTGATGTTGTCATTTATTTTAGGCATCTGTATTAGATCAGTTGCAACAGTTTTAAATTCATATAGAATTTCAGATGTTGTAATGCCGCAATTGCAATATATAATAGAGATCTGTTTTCCACATATTGTTAGTACTTGGCGCCGCGTGTGTGTGTCTCTCAGCTTTTGTTTTTGTGTTTCAGTTTCTTTTTAAGTTATAAGGAATACAGCTTATAACAAATTATCTTTCAACCCTTATTTTTATTTTAAAATTTTATTTCACCCCAATTCTTGACCCCGTGGGTTTCGGGTGTCACAGCATGGTATCAGATCAACGTTCCTGAGATAAACACATGCATCGTCAGCTGAATCAGAGTTCATCGACCGTTCCTCTAAGTTGTGAGTTTATTTTCAGAGCATTGTCTTTAAAATTTTAGCATGTTATGATAATTATATGTGGTGGATTACGGGCTATAGATTATAAGATGTCAGGAAGAGGAAGAGGTAGAAGAGGTATTCCCTTAGAGGAAACCAACCCAGACAGTAATGCTAGTATTGCTCAACTCTTGCGACTGCTGGTAGAACAAACTGGCAGGGGTAACGGGCAATCATCCAGTAGTCGAGGACCTAGTAATGATGATCCTCAAGAAAAGTTTAGAAGGCAAAAGCCAAAGGAGTTCAGTGGTACAACAGATCCATTAGTTGCTGAAAGCTCGATCAAATCGATGGAGGTCATTTTTGAGTACCTACAGATGTCTGATTTAGATAGGCCTAGGTGCGCTATCTACATGTTGAGAGAGGATGCCATGATTTGGTGGGAAGGAGCCAAATTATCATGGATTTGACAAATCTCACTTGGGCAGATTTTAAACAGGTGTTCTTTGAACAATACTTCACAGCAGACAAGAGGTCTGAATTGAAAAGGGAATTTTTAACCCTGAAACAAGGGAGCATGACCGTACAGGACTATGTGCGGGCTTTTGAAAGAGGGTGCTACTTTGTGCCGCTGATTGGAAATGACCCAGAAGAGAAGCTGAGTCATTTTGTAGAAGGATTGAAGCCTATGTTCAAAATGAATGTTAGGCTATCTGTGCCCAGGATCTATTGAAAAGCAGTGGATAGGGCCCTGCGTATTGAAAGGGACTGGAAAGATGTTGATGAAGAAAGGCAACAGAAGAGAGAAGCCTTTCAGCAGAAGGACCAGAGGCCGTTTAAGAAACAAAACAAGAACCAGCAGAGGCCTCAAGAACAGAAACCTTACCAATTTTGTTAGAGTAGATGCCCAACTAGCCAACTTGTGGCGTGTGGGTTTTATTGACTCTTGTACAAACGATCTTTATATATGATATTCGCATTCTTTTATATGGCATTCTTTACTTTCATTATGTGTGTAATGATTTACAATTGTGTTGAGTAAAGACCTAGAATACACTAAAGCGTATGTTAGATGTGATAGTGGGTATGACGGCTATCATGAAACACATCTAATAGTCGCTGTGTATTCTGAACATGTTCCTAATCGATTGGGCCGTCAAAATAGTCCTCACGACTCGAAACGTCATTGAGACTCTACATGATAGGCGTCTCACTTTGACCCGTTTTCCGACTCACTTGGGGTCACCAGGCGTCGGGATTGGGTGAGACCCCGATGCATGTAGGAGTCGATGCATCGTTGTCGAGGATTCACCGCTCGCAGACATGCGTGGATATCCTATGCAATCTGAGGGGATAATATTGTGCAAATCTGTGGCCAGAGTACTAGAAGTGTTTTAGGTAAATGTGTTTTCCTAGTTACACTCGCGATGTCACTATTTTGATCTCCAAGATGTATGCATAGCTATCGGATCTCTAGCGACTCTCGATTTACCAATGGTCGTTGATCTTATCGGGATATATGGATTGAAAGGACCGTACTGTACTCTAACCACGACCGACTGGTTCTTGCAGGCACTATCAGTGATACCTAGGGGATCATGGGGCGATGTTGCTAGACGCTTTACCATGATCCGTTGGGCAGGTCCGGAATTGTGATTCCGGAGCCACAATGGTTGTGGGCCCACGGCTAGCTGTATCCCTGAACCATTGAGGGTCACACAAATACTGGATTCGAAATTCCCACACGGATACTCAGCTCAATGTGTTGAGCACGAGAAGAGGATTTCGGGAAGTGCGACTTCCTAAAAGTCAACAGGGGTCAAACCGGGATTTGACTCTGTTGAGGAGCAAAACGGTCATTTTGCTATTTGGGGTTAGATGATCTGAAAAATTGTTTTTCACATCATAACATTCAGTTTTGGAAACTGAGTCGATCGGTCCGATCTGATCGGCGATCGGAGTTGCGATGAAGTCACAGCGATAGATATCGTCATTTGGACCCGGGCCCGTTGGACCGGCCCAAGTCCAACTTTAAGTCTATTTAATTAAGACTTAGTGACTTGATTAAAACATAAGACTACAACCTAACCCTAGCAAATCACACGCCTCCCTCCCTTCTCTTTTCTCGCCGCCGCCGCCGCCGCTACCGCCGTGCGCCGCCGCCTCCGCCGCCAACTTCGCCGGAATTTGTTCCGGCCTAGTTTTTCGAGGAGAATCCGATCGTGCTGATCTCGTCAGACCTTCTAGTGCAGTCTGACGAAGGAGTCTCGGATCTGGTCGTGGACCGGATTGGCGTAACTACCGCAATCTACCGAGAAGCGCCGGGTTCTTGAAACACCGGTTGGAGCCAGGCACAAGTGCCAGCGAGGTAACACGCTAAACGCCCTATGTATGTCGATACATGTAGAATTTTTTTTGGTATTGATCGCCTCCCGGTTCCATATTTTTTGTTCTTCCGCTGCCTGACCGGGGGGCGGATCCGGATCCCCAACAAATTTAACCCATCAGTTCTGTTCCTGCTGGCAACAATAGGCCAGTATGTCCTAAGTATCAGAAGCATCATCCTGGACAATGCAGACTTGGACAAAATGTCTGCTATAAATGTGGGATGCCAGGGCATATTATGAAATATTGTCCAAAGTCGAAGCAACTGGTGACCAGCAGAGCCTTTGTAATGACAGAGAACAAGCCAACCCATACTCGACAGTAGTCACAGGTGAGATTATGATTGCTGGATTGCCTTCTCTGGCTTTAATAGATTCAGGAGCTACTCACTCATTTATAGCTGTTGAGTTTGCTAAGAGATTACTATCAAGTCTGATCAGGTAGCTATAGGATTTTGTGTATCAGTGCCGTGAGGAGAATTGCCTTCTCTGGCTTTAATAGATTCAGGAGCTACTCACTCATTTATAGCTGTTGAGTTTGCTAAGAGATTACTATCAAGTCTGATCAGGTAGCTATAGGATTTTGTGTATCAGTGCCGTGAGGAGAAGAATTGATATCTCACGATGTTTTTCGAAGTTTAGATCTTAGCCTTCAAGGGCATCATATTTCTGTTGATCTAATTGTTTTTCCAATGCCCGAATTTGATATTCTTTAGGGAATAGATTGGCTGACTAAGTATGGAGTAGTAATAGATTTTAGACTTCGGACAGTAGTGGTTAACCCACCCAGAGGAGATTCGTTTAAATTTGAAGCCAAATATGTTTCTAGAATTCCTCGAATAATATCAGCTCTTAAGGCTCAACGATGCTTGAGGAAAGGAGGGTAGGATTTTTGGAAAGTTTGTCATCCTTAACAGCTATCAGTAAACCCCAACTGACAGATGTAGAAGTAGTGAATGAGTTCCCTGAGGTTTTTCCCGAAGATATTCAAGGATTACCACCGGACAGGGAGTTAGAATTTTCGATTGATTTAGTTCCAGGAGCTGCTCCAGTGTCTAGACCGCCCTAACGATTAGCTCCATTAGAGATGAAGGAACTGAAGGAACAGATACAAGATCTGATAGAGAAGGGATTTGTAAGACCGAGTACGTCTCCCTGGGGAGCCCCTGTTTTATTTGTTAAGAAAAAGGATGTAAGTTTGAGGTTGTGTATAAACTACCGGGAGCCGAATAAATTGACTATTAAGAACAAGTATCCACTTCCTAGGATAGAAGATCTGTTTGACCAGCTGAAAGGGTCCATAGTCTTTTCTAAGATCGACTTGAGGTCTGGATACCACCAGTTAAAGATTAAGGCATCAGATGTTTATAATACAGCCTTCAGAACCCGGTATGGTCACTATGAGTTCTTAGTTATGCCTTTTGGACTTACGAATGCTCCATCAGCTTTCATGGATTTAATGAATAGAGTTTTCCAACCATTTCGTAGTAGTATTCATTGACGACATTTTAGTATACTCTAAGACCAGATGTGAGCATGTCCAACATTTAAGAACAGTTCTGCAGATTTTGAAAGATAAGCAGCTGTTTGCTAAATTTAGCAAATGTGACTTCTGGTTGGAGAAAGTGGCGTTCTTAGGCCATATTATATCTAAGGATGGAATATAAGTCGACCCAGCTAAAGTAGAAGCTGTTCACGAATGGCCAATACCAAAGTCTGTTTCGGAAATAAGAAGTTTCTTGGGTTTAGCCGGATATTATAGGCAATTTATCCAAGGATTCTCCAAGATAGCTGTTCCCTTGACTACGTTAACAAGAAAACAGGTGAAGTATAACTGGACAGCTGAATGTCAAAACAGCTTTGACAAGTTGAAAAATACGCATCCAGACAACTGAAATATCACGAGAAAAACTATCCTACACATGATTTGGAACTGGCAGCTGTTGTATTTGCCCTTAAGATATGGAGGCATTATCTCTATGGGGAGAAGTGTGAAATATTCACTGATCATAAGAGTCTAAAATACTTATTTACCCAAAAAGAACTGAATATGAGACAGAGGCGATGGTTGGAGCTGGTTAAATATAACGACTGTACGATCAGCTATCATCCAGAAAAAGCTAATGTGGTAGCTGATTCCCTAAGCAGGAAGTCTGTTGGATTAGCACAGCTTATTGTCCAGAGACCGTTGGCAGCTGACATTGAAAAGTTTGAACTGGAACTAGTGCCCAGCGGTAGTAATTCACTTTTAGCAGATCTCTCAGTAAGATCAAATCTTTTAGAATAGATTCGTGAGGGACAACCGAAAGATGAAAAACTCCATAAATGGTTGAAGCAAGATAGAGAAAGAGGCAGCAGCCTCTACTTTACAGAAGAAGGAATAGTTAGATATCTGGGAAGGATCTGGGTGCCCCAAGTAGACACTTTGAGATCACATCTCTTGGCAGAAGCCCATACAGCTCCATATTCAGTACACCCCGGAAGTACCAAAATGTATAAGGACCTCCAGAAGCTGTATTGGTGGCCAGGAATGAAGCGGGATGTTGCCAGTTTTGTAGCTGAATGTTTAACATGTCAGCTGGTGAAGGCTGAACATCAAAGGCCAGCTGGATTGTTGAAACAATTGCCTATTCCAGAATGGAAATGGGACTCTATAGCGATGGATTTTGTAACTGGTTTACCCAGGACTGTTCAAGGATTATAACTCCATTTGGGTTATAATAGACAGACTCACAAAGTCTGCTCACTTCTTACCAGTCAAGACAACATATGACGTGGGCAGATATGCAGATTTATATGTTAAGGAAATAGTGAGGCTACATGGTGTTCCGATTTCTATTGTATCGGATAGAGATCCGAAGTTCACATCAGCTTTTTGGAAAAGCCTGCATAGAGCTTTGGGTACGAAGCTGACCTTTAGTACGGCGTTTCACCCCCAGACAGATGGACAATCTGAAAGGGTGATTCAGATTTTAGAAGACTTGCTCAAAGCTTGTATTGTGGATTTTTCAGAGAGTTGGGATCTGAAGTTACCATTAGTAGAGTTCGCCTACAATAACAGTTTTCAAGCTTCAATTCAGATGGCTCCATATGAAGCACTCTATGGTCGAAAATGTAGAACACCACTTTACTGGGATGAAGTTGGTGAAAGAGCTGGTTTAGGACCAGATGTAGTGGAGCAAACAACAGCAGCTGTTAGGAAAATACGAGAAAGGATGAAGGCTGCTCAAAGCCGACAGAAGAGTTATGCAGATAATATAAGAAGGGAACTAAAGTTTGAAGTAGGTGATTATGTATTCCTGAAAGTTTCTCCAATGAAAGGAGTAATGCGTTTTGGGAAGAAAGGGAATTGTTGTGAGTGATTTCGAGGACGAAATCCTTTTTAGTGGGGGAGAAATGTGAGACCTGGAAATCGATAATGAGCTTAATTGTTGGATTAATCGGTGTTTGAAACAATTCTGGAAACTTTGGTATTTTGTGGTGAGATCTGGTTTTGTGGTGAAAGCTGGTCGGTGGTGAATCCAGTCACAGTGTGAAATTGGTGGCGCTATAGATATAAACGTCGTCGTTTAGGTGAAGTCTGGTAGCACGTTTTGTTGATCAGACGTTGTTTTAGCGTGTTTTGTATCGAGCGGGAAACGACATCGTTTAGTTAAGTTGGTGCGACGCCGTTTTGTGTACCAGCTTTTGGTTTGTAAGGAATCCAGCTGTTGGGCTATACGACGCCGTCTAAATTAGTTGGAATGCAGCGTTTTGATTATGGCGTCTGGTATATTTGTATCAGCCGTTGGTTGTTACGCGACTGCTGGTTTTGTCGGTGGACATTTTAACCAGATTTCAACAGCTGCGAGATGTATTTAAGGAAGAATTTGTCTTCGATTTTGAGTGCCAGATTCCATACTTAGCGAAATATTCCCTCGATTGTCGACCTCTGTTTCTCAAACCCTAGTACTATTCACCGTGAGTTTCTCCGGCGAATTCCCGTTGATTCCGACCACCGTTCGTCACGTTTGAGGTAGCGTTGGACTCCTCTCTTGAAGCTATTTCGATTGATAACCATTTTGGAGGCTGTAGTGGGCTGGAGTGAAATCTTGAAGCTACTGTATTTCTGCCATGTGGTTGTGCGTTCAGGTAGCCTTTCGAAATTGTGATGAGATCTTGTTCCTAGCCTTGAATTGAGCTTCTTGTTAAGTTGTATTAGGGTTTTAGTTGCTGGTTGAGCGTAGGACTCCCAGCCGTGACTTTCTGTAGTTGGCCGTGAGCTTTTGTTGATGTTTTCCCTGTATCTTGCGTGTGTTCAGCAGGTCAGGATCAGATTTCATGGGCCTTGAATTATGGTAATCGTTGCACAGAAAGTGAGGTACGGATTTGAGCTTGTGATAGCTTGGAAGTTGCGTGAGATATAATGTGAGGCTGCTGGGATGTTTTGGTGAACATGGCTGTGTATTGCTTGCTGTGCATCGGTGTTTATGCTAGCTGTTTTATGTGAATTGCATACACGCATTTGTTCACACATATTTCAGATCCCTCGTGTATTGTATCATGCAGCCTTGTATCTTGTTGTATTGTTGTTGTTTGATTTCTTACCAGGATGCGAGGGCGAGCGGCGATACCGCACTCTCATCTCCCTGCTGGGTTTGTTAGCCACCATGCGACGAGTGTTTAACTACCACAGTTCATGGGCGAGGCAACAGCAGGTCGAGTTGTTTGATGCATCTGGAATTCGGGTGTAGTGTCAAGGCGAGTGGCTCATTACCACACATTGAACACACCCCGTGGCCACTGATTCTTTGCAGATCTTGTGGAGCTATGTTTGAGTTCCTTGGCTCCCTTTTCGGTTGAAGCCTTCAGTTGTTATCCGGTGTCTCATGCATAGCATCTGCATTTTATCTTATGCTTTTCTTTAGTTGTTTCAGTTGCTCTCCGTACTGGGGTTTGACCGCATGTCCCTCTGGGGCTTGTTTTGTTTTCCTTGCTTGTGTTGTTTTCAGGAACCCAGGTTTTACAGCTGGTCGTGGCTTTAACCCAGCTGGAGGTGCCCCAGGAGGTGGTTAGAGTATCCCAGTTGCGTATAGCATATTTATATGTATCAGTACAGTTTTAGTTGTTTCAGTTGCTCTCCGTACTGGGGTTTGACCGCATGTCCCTCTGGGGCTTGTTTTGTTTTCCTTGCTTGTGTTGTTTTCAGGAACCCAGGTTTTACAGCTGGTCGTGGCTTTAACCCAGCTGGAGGTGCCCCAGGAGGTGGTTAGAGTATCCCAGTTGCGTATAGCATATTTATATGTATCAGTACAGTTAGCCAGGGGATGCCCTGTGCTTAGTTGTTGTATCCAATGGTTGGAGTCTGATACCTGTGTTTGAATGCTATACCGTATTTTTATGGCATGTAGTCATTTGTTGTTTTATCGGTTTCGTAAACTGGGATATCTATTTTGAGTATCGCACTATTTTAAATCATATTGTTTTAAACCGTTAGGCCAAAAGCAAAAATATTACCCGCTTTTTAGTAGCTTCAGCTTGTGTTTTTGTGTTTTATCTCTGTTATGAGCACGAGGCCTGACATGTGTCATGCTTGATGTATGCAGCACCTTGCCACTAATCCCTTCCATATAAATACCTGTTTCAAAGGCAAAATTTATTTTCACTTGTATTAGAAAACTCTTTCGTGTTCTTCAAAAATATTTTCAAGAAGCTCGTTGTGTTTGCTCGGGGAGAAGATTTCTGCAGGAATCAACTGCTGTTGCAAAGCTCAAATTCAAAGGCATGTAAAAGCTTATCCTTTGCTACACCATTTAAAGCATATATTGATTTTATTCATTTTATGGATCTGCTTGCCTGTATATTAAGTTCATGTTTAAAATGATTTACGCATGCTCAAGGAAAGAAAGATTGGGTTCAAAATGATGTTTTACTGCTTCCAATTTTTTCCAGAAAGTTATTGATGTTTTAAAATACTGAGGAGTTCGAGTTTGATTCAAGTAAGTTCATGAATGTTCTTCCTTCTGGTGAATGGTAACAGTTGAATTTGACGCTATGTAATCGGATGTTGTTGGTCGAATCAGTATAAAGTCTGGTTTGATAGGCAACAGCTGATAGCGTAGCTGTCATTTGATGTTGCAACACCAAGTTCTTATTCAGATTTCGTTTCCTATGTCAGCGATTGAATTTCATATTTGAATTCAGCAGTTACATTTCAGCCGTTGCATTGTTCTTGTTCAGCTGTTGTCAGCTGTTGCATTGTTCTTTTTCAGCTGTTGTCAGCTGTTGCATTGTTTCGTAACCAGCTGTTGCATTTTTTCGTAACCAGCTGTTGCATTTGTTCATAACCAGCTGTTGCGTTAGTTGTATTCAGCTGTTGCTTTAGTTGGTATTCAGCTGTTGGTTTGTTCAACACCTGAAAGCCTTTGTTTAAGTTGTGTTGATGTCTAAGTTGACCAAATCAATTCGTTGACAGCTGAGTTGACCAATCCTATTTCATAGTTACAGTTGTTCACTATTCAAACAGTATCCCAAGCCACGTCTGTTTCTTACGCAAACGACATCATTTATTTTAACATATCTGTTTCAATGTTAGCGGATATCCTTACAACTGTTTTACGATAACCGTGAACAGTGAAGATCTTTTTTGTTTCCCAGTACAGTTTCTTCTAGTTGTGACTGTTTCATTTCAGCGATGCTGTGGATGCTATGGGATTTCGACTGCATAGTTGGGATGGATGTGCAGGGTTCCTGCAACCTTTGTGGTCAGTATGGGCACTTTGCGAGAGTGTGTCCGACAGCTGGAGCACAGCAGACCGCGGCCCAGCCTCAGGGTCGTGGGGGTCAGTCTAGGGGCCGTTCTCAGCAGTTTCAGCAGCCCCGTTTTGGTGAGACTCAGATTAGGCCATTTCAGCAGCCTGGCCCTTCGCGTTTTGGGCAGCCGTTGCAGCCTTTCTTTTCAGGACCCCAGCATGCTCAAGTCAACGCCTTCACAAGAGAACAGGCTGAGGAAACACCTAGCCGGGTGATTGGAGGTACATGTCTTGTCTTTGACTTTCCTGCTCGTGTGTTGTTTGACACCGGTGCCTCGCATTCGTTTATTTCTGACTCGTTTGTTGTTGAGCATGGTTTGTGTACCGTCCCTTTGAAGCAAGTTTTAATGAAAGGAACCCGATGATTTTCAAAGAAGATTTCAAAGAAAAGATTAGAAGTTAAAGGAACAAAAGTTTATTTTAAGGATTTATGGCATAGATAACAGACGGTCACCAAGGAGAAGGGTGAGCAGTCGTCCAGATGTCGGCTGCCCTTTTATATGAGCTATATGCTAAAACTGATATCAGAAGTCATTTTGATCAAAGTGCAACACGGACATAAGGAGAGCTTCTAAGCCATAAATCAAAAGAAAATGATGATGATGAGATCTGGGCTATTATCCCCATCTCCAAGTTTATGAATGAAAGAAAGAAATGTTTACGAATGTTTACGAATGTTTACGTATTGATGTTCCTTTAACTCAGATATGTATATGTTCAGATGTCTGCCTGCGTTAAATGAATTTGTTATTATTCAGACTTTACTTGCTGAGCCCTAGGCTCACTAGCTTTTAAAATGGTGCAGGTGCGACAGCTGAGGAGCGAACGGGAGGTGAAATCTGACAGCAGCTGGGTGGTGTTGTGTTTATCGACAGCCAGCGTTTTTCGTGACATAGCTGATGTTGTCATTTATTTTAGGCATCTGTATTAGATCAGTTGCAACAGTTGTAAATTCATATAGAATTTCAGATGTTGTAATGCCGCAATTGCAATATATAATAGAGATCTGTTTTCCACATATTGTTAGTACTTGGCGCCGCGTGTGTGTGTCTGTCAGCTTTTGTGTTTGTGTTTCAGTTTCTTTTTAAGTTATAAGGAATACAGCTTATAACAAATTGTCTTTCCGCCCTTCTTTTTATTTAAAATTTTATTTCAACCCAATTCGTGACCCCGTGGGTTTCGGGTGTCACATTTACAGTCTCAAAACCATTTTATTTCATTGTTATCATTCAGATTGAGTCTGTAACGAACTGGCTGTTTAAAGCAGTTCGAAAAATTCTAAGTGTTGTAAACAGCAGCTGCGTCTGCTTGTTGATTGGAGTTGCTAGGAGTTCACCTAGAGCGAGGCTCGGTGATTGGGTGTTCACAGTGTCTGTACTCATCAAAGCCTTCTAGTGGAACCTTCCTGAAGAAGGAAGAAGGGGAGACGTAGGATTTGATATCCGAACTTCCATAAACAAATTTCTTGTCCCTATACTTTTACTTTACTGCATTTATTTATTATTACACTATTCACAGATTGATCGACTTCATTCCGCACATTATTTGTTAGTCGAGAAATCTGATTTTAGACTGAGATACCTTAAATCTGGTAACTCGGATTTAAGTTAAGCAAGGCAGTGGAAAAGTCTAAGGTCTTGGTTGTACTGATTAGTCCTCACTACTCGAAACGTCATTGAGACTCTACATGATAGGCGTCTCACTTTGACCCGTTTGCCGACTCACTTGGGGTCATTAGGAGGCAGGATTGGGTGAGGTCCCGATGCATGTAGGAGTCGATGCTTCGTTGTCGAGGATTCACCGCTCGCTTACATGCGTGGATATCCTATGCTATCTGAGGAGATAATAGTGTATAAATATCTGGCCAGAGTACTAGAAGTGTTTTAGATAAATGGGTTTACCTGTTGGGATCCGGATCACGCCCCCCGGCGAGGCAGCGGAAGAACAGAAATACAGGTGCCGGGAGACGATCAATACGATAATAGTACAAAATCTATGACATTCATAGGGTGTTCAAAATCACTACCTTGCTGGCAACTCGTGCCTGGCTCCGACCGGTTTCGTTAAGAAAACGGCACTTCACGGTAGACTGCGGTAGATAACGCCAATCAGGTCCACGATCGGAGACTAGATTCCTTCGTCAGCCTGCACTAGAAGAGCTGACGAGATCTGCGCGGACGGATTCTCCTCGTCAAATTTGGCCGGAACAAATTCCGGCGAAGAGGCGGCGGCGGCGGCGAAGGCGGGCGGCGGCGGCTCTTTGAGAGAGAGGAGGGGCGGCTACTCTAGCTATTAGGTTTAGGGTTTGTTGCAAGTTATGAGTTAATCAAGTCTAAGTCTAATTAAATAGACTTAATGATGACTTGGACCGGCCCAACGGGCCCGGGTCCAACGGGTGAACATTCAGTTCAGCCCCATCACCGAGACTTCATCGTAACTACGATCGCCGATCAGATTGGACCGATCGACTCAGTTTCCAAAACTGAATACTATGATCTGAAAAACCATTTTTCAGAACCCCAGTGCAAAATGACCGTTTTGCCCCTCAACAGCGGGAAACCTCGGTTTGACCCCTGTTGACTTTTAGGAAGTCGCACTCCCCAAAAATCCTATTCTCGTGCTCAACACATTGAGCTGAGTATCCATGCAGGAATCTCGAATCCAGTACTTGTGTGACCCTCAATGGTTCAGGGATACAGCTAGCCGTGGGCCCACAACCATTGTGGCTCCGGAATCACAATTCCGGACTTGCCCAACGGATCATGATAAGAGCGTCTAGCAACATCGCCCCATGATCCCCTAGGTATCACTGATAGTGCCTGCAAGAACCAGTTGGTCGTGGTTAGTGTACAGTACGGTCCTTTCATTCCATATATCCCGATCAGATCAACGACCATTGGTAAATCGAGAGTCGCTATAGATCCGATAGCTATGCATACATCTTGGACATCTAATAGTGACATCACGAGTGTAACTAGGTAAACACATTTCCTAAAACAACTTCAGTACTCTGTCCAGAGATTTATACACTATTATCCCCTCAGATAGCATAGGATATCCACGCATGTCTGCGAGCGGTCGAACGGGTGTTGAGAGTGACAGAGCATAAACGTTATCACGCCAAGACATATCACAGCCCCACGGACTCCCATGTATGTCACTGCGCTTAACATAAAAGTATCTGCTCATCCATCACTTATGAGAACTCGGGTTCCCTCCTATAAACCTGAGCTCCGTCTTGTTGGAGATATAAAACTTCCTAGGCCCTAACATCTTAACCTGAATAAGATGCATTAAGGTACAGGTCGAGAGAGGGATGTGGAAAAATTTCAAAAAAACCCCTAAGGCCAGGAGGAAGCTATATGAATTAGGGGCCAGCTACTGGAGCTAACTCCGATATGCCTGCATAGCTCCACAATGAATCTCAGGATAGGGAAGCGGAGGCCCATATCTATCTTGTTCATGTAAAAGATATGGAGGTCGGGTGGAGGACAGTGAGCTCGGTCACCAACGTCGGGGATGATGATCTCATATCTATTGTTCATCCCCGACTTATCCTTAATTAAAGGAATGTCTGACTCCCGTAGGGTCGAAGACTTAATCTTGTACCAGGTACAGACCGATGAGGCAAGATCTGCCTCCTCTCGAGCTATTCTAACTAGCCTAGCCTTATAAGTATCATGGGCTGTTGTATCTGTTTTTACAGATCAGAATCTAAATTTTGATTAACACAAAACCTGCTTATATTTGACTAACGGTCTTAGATTCCATGTGCAGTGCTAGACTAGAGCAATCTTGAAGATATCCAAACTGGAACAGCGAGGGGACGCCTAAGCTATTCTGGTTGAATATATCTATGCTGGAACAGTAAAGTGACTCCCCAGTACAGTAGAAGAGATCCAGAGTGCAGGGAACATCAAGCTGGTTCACCAGCTTGGTGGATAAGAAGTGCAGCTTAAAGAAGAAGCACAGACCAGCACAGGAGTAGTTGATACAAGAGCAGTAAAGTTGAAGAAGCAACCAGCTCGAAGCAACGTATCGGCCAACTCAATGCAAACCAGAACGAAGACAAGTTGGAAAGCTGGTTAATGTCAAACCAGCTCAGATAGCTTATCAGAAGATGCTATCAAACGAGCAAAGCAATTTGAATACGAGACTATACGATGATTATTTTTCAGTATTCAAATCGATTTTCTTGTGTTGTCTTCTCAAAGTTCAGTGCTCACGTGATTAAAGTGAAGAAAGCCTGCAACTCATTAAAATACAAAGTACGTAAAGTACAACAGTGTCAGAAGACTTTTCAATGGCTACAACTTTGTGTCCAACAGACAAATCTGTGTAAGGGGATATATATAAAAGAGCAGAGCACAAGCAGACTAGAAGAGAGAAAACAATGAAGTCGAGAGAGTGTTGTGCAAGTGCAGAATACTAAACAGAAGAACACACAACACAGTGCTAGTCGCAAGTTTGTACACTATGTGGCAGCTTGTTCAGCTCCCAAGTGTGAGTTGTTGCACTGACAAAAGCTTCAAAGATAGATCTATTCGACAGCACAAGACTTGGGAAGAAATCGTGAAACCAGCTCAGAGAGGAGCGTTTCCCAGTGTGTGAGATTTTATCTTCGAGAGATTGAGCGTACACTGTAATCTCACACACTATTTACTCACATATTTGAGAGAAAGCTGATTAGATTAACTGAGTGAATCAAAAACAAAACCAACTTCCTTTTAGTCTTTGGACAGAGACGTTAAAACAAGTCCTTGTAGCCTTTCTCACTGAGGCATAAAAGAAGTGATGTTATACACACAGCTTGCGGGCTGGTGTGCATAGGTGGCTAGGAGTTCTTGCAGATTGCGATCTGTTGTTTCGGGTTGCAGCGGAGGCCGCTATAATCAAAGTCTTCTATTGGATCCTTCCCGTTGCGGAAGAAGGGGAAACGTAGGAGATTCAGCTCCGAACTTTCATAAACAAATTGCAACGTATTCTTTCTTTACATCTTACTGCATTCATACCATACGCATTGCATATTTTACAACTGTGCTTGAAACTGTTAATCAGCTTTCGATTTTCAGAGTTCAGTTTGAGTTGTTTTGGCAAGATTTTATTTCTTAATTAAATCTGTATCTCGATGCACTTACATTTCAAGAACACTGAGCTATTGCAGCTCAAGATTTAAATAACCAGATCGTATGCGTGTGGACCAGCTCGCAGAGCTGCTGGTCGAGCCCATGCACGATCCGGTTCCCTTGTTGCGTGCTGGTTTATCAACAAAATTTTTGAATTGCACGTAACTCGAGGGTTTGGTGCCTAAATCTGTGTGAGAGCTTACGTTAGAACTTACATGCACCCTCGGATTCGATCCTAACAATTGATATTAGAGCAGTTTGTTCTCGAAAAGTGCATTTTAATTTGAAAATTTTAACGGCTTTAAAATGTTTTCTGCTCTGATAGTCTTTCACTTCGAAAGCTTGTCTATGCTACAAAATTTTTAAAAGCTTTCAAAAATCATTTTATAAATATAGGGGGAGTAATGCTCATTGAATTGCAGAGTAGTTTCTCGAAAGAAAAATGCAGCAATATCTGTTCTGACGAGCTGACACAGATTACGCAAGGTCTGTGTGGACGCCAAGATCTCTAGGTTTCGCGAGGCTAAAACTTAGGAAGAAATGGAAGAGATTCTGAAAATTTTAATCCTCTATTACTCCTCTAGTCTAAATAAATGAGAATTTTTGAGTAGCATAGAATCTGTGTTCAAAATCTCATTTCATGCACTTGTTTTGACAAAATTTCGTCCCTCGAAAAATTATTTTATTTTTAAAATAAAATTACCTCGTGCTCTGTTTAGGGGGAGTTTTGTTTTAAATATTAAGAGGGGACATGATTTCGAACCCTTTTTGATTCCTAAAAAAAGGGACGAAATATTTTATCATAAACATACGTTCATATGTTTATTAAGGTTTATGTAAATCAAAAAGGGGGAGATTGTTGTATCAGTTTTTACAGATCAGAATCTGAATTTTGATTAACACAAAACCTGTTTATATTTGACTAAGGTCTTAGATTCCATGTGCAGTGCTAGACTGGAGCAATATAGAAGATATCCAAACTGGAACAGCGAGGGGACGTCTAAGATAGTTTGGTTGAAGATATCTATGTTGGAACAATAAGGGGACGCCCAAGCGGTACAATAGAAGAGATCCAGAGTGCAGAGGACATCAAGCTGGTTCACCACCTTGGTGCAAGAGCAGTGCAGTGATCAAGCGCAGTGAGAATCAGTGAAGAGCAGATAAGAAGTGCAGCTTAAAGAGAAGCGTAGACCAGCACAGGAGCAATTGCGAACAAGAGCAGTAAAGTTGAAGAAGCAACCAGCTCGAAGCAACGTATCGACCAGCTCGGTGCAAACCAGAACGAAGACAAGCTGGAAAGTTGGTTAAGGTCAAACCAGCTCAGATAGCTTATCAGCAAATGCTATCAAATCTACGAGCAAATCGATTTGAATACGAGACTATACGATGATTGCTTTAAGTATTCAAATCGATTTGCTTGTGTTGTCTTCTCAAAGTACATTTCTCACGTACTTAAAGTGAAGAAAAGCCTGCAACGCATTAAAAGACAAAGGACACAAAGTACAACAGTGTCAGAAGACGTTTCAAGGCCTCAAATTTGTGTCCAACGGGCAAATCTGCGTAAGGGGCTATATATAACAAGACCAGAGCACAAGAAGATTAGAAGAGCGAAAACAGTGAAGTTGAGAGAGTGTTGTGCAAGTGCAGAATATTAAACAGAAGAACGCACAACACAATGCTAGTCGCAAGTTTGTACACTCTGTGGGAGCTGGTTCAGTGCCCAAGTGTGAGTTGGTGCACTGACCAAAAGGTTCAAAGGTAGATCTAGTCGACAGCACAAGCCTTGGGAAGACATTGTTAAACCAGCTCAGAGAGAAGCGCTTCCCAGTGTGTGAGATTTTATCTTCGAGATATTGAGCATACAATGTAATCTCACACACGATTCACTCACATATTTGAGAGAAAGCTGATTAGATTAGCTGAGTGAATCAACATAAAAAAAAAAGACTTCCTTGTAGTATTTGGACAGAGACATTAAAACAAGTCCTTGTAGCCTTTCTCACTGAGGCGTAAAAGAAGTGATGTTAGACACACAGCTTGCGGACTGGTGCGCATAGGTGGCTAGGAGTTCTTGCAGCTCGTGGGCTGTTGGATCGGATTGCAGCGGAGGCTACTGTAATCAAAGTCTTATAGTGGATCCTTCCCGTTGCGAAAGAAGTGGAGACGTAGGAGATTCAGCTCCGAACTTCCATAAACAAATTACAGCGTATTCTTTCTTTACAGCTTACTGCATTCGTATCATACGCATTGCATATTTTACAACTATGCTTGAAACTATTAATCAACTTTCGATTTTCAGAGTTCAGTTTGAGTTGTTTCCGTATGATTTTATTTCTTAACTCAATCTGTATCTTGGTGCATTTGCATTTCAAGAATACTGAGCTATTGCAGCTCAAGATTTAACTAACTAGATCGCATGCATGCCGGACCAGCTCGCAGAGCTGCTGGTCGAGCTCATGTGCGATTCGGTTCCCTTGTTGCATGCTGGTTTTTCAGAAAAATTTTTAAAATGCACGTAACTCGAGGGTTTGTTGCCTAAAGCTGTGTGAGAGCTTACGTGAGTTGTGTGAGAACTTACATGCACCCCCGGTTTTTGATCCTAACATGGGCAGTAAGAATGTCTCCGCCTTCATGCCTAGATCCCGAGGACAAAGGGGAATCGAAAGACTCTACTGCTTTCTTAACAACACTAGTATCTGGGGAATACATTTCTACAAAGACAGATAAAACCGAAAACTTACGAGTTTGAGAGTAAGAAAGAAAGAAAGATCGGGAGATAATATTAGACAGCTCGAGAGGTCGGGAAATAAGGGATAATTTTGGCAGAGTTTCGATACAGACAGAGAATAAAGGTGAAAATGAACGGGAAAACATCTTTTATTTATAGGAGTTCGAGGAGTGTTACAGCCATCAGATCTTCATCCCAACGAACGGTTCAGATCACCTCGGGAACCCTAATCATCGCCTCGAATATCGAGCTATACCCCTCCTGACCATCCGATCCAACTTAATCAACAACTGCGGAACGAGTTCACACGGATCGTGGTTTCCCTCAGAAACCACAAATATGACCTCGGGTCTCGACCACTAATCCAGATAGTCCTACACTTCAATTATTCGTCCAGTACTCGTTGGGGGGAGGGTTAATTGATACCACTGATTACTTCCACCTTGGGATCCGAGGAAATGGCTTATCTTAAAACGCCACTGGTGACTTTCCATCTTAGAACCACCCGATCACCTCGCTGTGTTTTCCGGCTAACAACCCTCGAGTAATGTTTCTAGCACAGATCGGGACTCGAGGTGAGGGGAGCCTTGTAAAGCGGATTGCTGGCATGACCTCGAAAGCCAGAGGACTTCTATGATAGCGACCTATCATAAACAACTTGATCCTCTTGTATAAACTCGTGATTAGTACACTGACATAGACTGTGAAACACATCCCTACGTACATGTAGTAGGTTGGTGTACACACCCGGTTTGCCAAGCCTATTTCGGCTCATGATTACTCAGGTTGTACACGCGTCACCGTTTGGCTCCCCTATAAATACCCAAGTATTTCTCATTCTTACACACATTGATTACACTTCTACATTCTCTGCATTATCCATATTTTTCCCGACCTACCTTATGTTTCGGAGGGCCTTCGTTGGAACACTTTTGATGCCCTCTAACCAGTGTTTGTGCCTGCAGATTATCAAGGGAGCATCACTCCGTCTAAGCCCTACATTACAGAGAGGAACCCCGAGCTCCCCAGCTCCTTACATGGCAGGAGCTCATTGGCCGAAGGAAATTTGGTCATATCAATAACATTGAAATTAGAAGTTTTTCATAGCGTGAGAAATTAAGATTCAAATATCGACCTATTTTGTAATCTCGTTGATATTTTGGGAGAGTGTTAGAAATGGTCAATTGTAAGAAATTTGAATTCCCTATTACACACGCACCAAAACTTTTCCTGTTTACTCCTGTCTTCGTGAAATCCCACCAAGCAGCAATGTAGGTATATAATTATTCAAGCGAATGGAGGAAAATAGTGACATTGAATCTATCTCCCCAAATTCTACGTTTTTTGACCATGCACATAATTAAGGACTCAAATTTTCTAATATACAGAATTGTCTTTGATTTTACTTTTTATCATTAAAATTTTCAACAATAAAATACAGGAGTACGCAGGTAGTGAGCAAATGAAATCCATCCAACCTTTTCTATTAGTGCCATGCCTTTCAAGAGTTATCTAATGAGCTGAAAGAGATTATAATTTCTAACTGACAAATTTGCCAAGTGTATTCAAATCTTGAATTTCGGTCACCAAATTAAAATGTAATAAAAGAATGTTAATAACCTCTCCAAGTCAATCCACAAGTCTCTGAGGAGAATATTGACTGGCATTAGCTGGGGTGCACTGATTTTTCAAGATTGTGATTTAATGAATGATACTAAAATATATGAAGACAAGGAAATTTCACGCGGTCTACTATTCGTAACAAAACCTTTTTCACGAACCATCTTTTTCTTTGCACTTATCGCGACAGCTAATTAATTACTTGTCTTTTCCAAAAGAAAAATAACAAATACCAAATTCGGAGAAAAATATGACATGTTATCGACTTGTCTAATTAAGAAATCTTCAATTTGTTGTGATATGATTGCATTGTATAATCTAGTCTAACAATTTTGACAAAAATTGTACAACTATATAAAAATAGAATGGACGCAGCACAAATTCAAAAGTTAATGAATCTATATGTGAGTTTAACTAATTACATAACTAAAAGAAAAAATAGATAATGATAAATTACCAAACATATTTTTTCCTCTATCTCTTTCAAAATTTTTAATTCAATTTGTATGCGCGATTCTCTGATATGCATCTATGGAAATTACTTTTGAACCATATGAGCATGGTACATTGCTTTTTCTTTCTTTCATTATGAAATAAAATGCAGATGGTACCTTGCTTTCGGATACCGGAAAACCTGTTGAAGTTCTAAAAGTATATTAAGGGAATTTATACACATAAGTTTCATATATATTGCTAGGATTAAACTTATACCGCTAAACTAAAAATTATAATTGTTAGTCAAGGTGTGACATTATTTTCATATATATGTGGTAGCGCAGAATGCATTTATTATGTACGTTAGAGCCGGACCGTTAAACAAATAAGTTTAGATAGGTACATGTCTAACTGTTGGTGTTGTCTTATATCTCTTAGAGGTCAGTATACTTTTTCTCATTAAAGATAATATTATCCGTTAAATCTGATAGCACTATTTTACGATCCACCTAATCAATCAAATCAAACGTCACAATATCAATGGCCGAGCTTTTTAGGAGATCACCTGATCCAATAGTTCTCTCAACTTTAACCCAAACATGCACCCATATTGAAATATACTTTATTCAACGAATTATAGAAACAGCGTATTCTTTTTTATGTCACGCCAAAATTAAAAAAAGGGAAAATTAAATGATTATTGCTCTGTCCCGCATACGCAACAACGCCAAAAAAGTAATAATCTAATTCTTTTAATTAGTATCATCCAAAGGTTTCATTTAAAAGAAAAGGGGAAAAAAATCAAACGGGTACATTGGATTATAATAAAACGTTGTTGAAATTACAAGAGAAATTGATACATGAGGTTAAAAAAAAAAAGAAGTAAAAATACGACACAATAACCATGCACGAACATTAACAATATTCTTCAACAATCATCTCGGATGAAACTCAGTCATTGACAAGTCATTTTTTGATGATTCAATAGAATGGTCGGACTTAGTTTGGGATAATGATTCGGTCGACTCAAGCTCTTTTGAATCATACTCCGGAAAGATTGCGATCTTCGAACTATAACCACTTGTAGCAAAAAATACTGGCTCTAAAGGAACAGGCAGAGAAATGGTGGAGGTGCTAAGCATCAGAACAAGTGAAGCCATTGTTGGTCTATCTGTCAGATTATCTTGCACACACAAAAGGCCGATATGAATGCAGCGTAGCATGTCTCGTAAAGAACCCAAACTAGCCCTTAACACGGGATCGATTATATTCTCTACTCCTCCTTGGCGCCAATATTTCCATGTCTGCAAAATTCTTTCCTCTTAAACAAACAAGCCTTTAAATTATCATAAACATAGGGAAAGCTTAAAAAGATTTGTTGTTGGCTTCAATTAACACAATATATAAATAAAAAGAACTCAGATGCATGCACGTTTTCATACCATACTTAACAGGTCTTCAATATTCTCTCCATTTCGAAAGGAGCTGTTTTTCTGGCCTGTTATGATTTCTAGGATCAGCACGCCAAAGCTAAATACGTCCGATTTAACAGAAAAATGTCCGCGGATTGCATATTCCGGTGACATATATCCACTGCAATATGTAAGATATTAGTATCTATGTTTTGCGAGGAAAGATATTCTATCAACTGAACATATGTAGTAGCCTTATCAAAAAAATGGAAAGAAGTGGCAAACCCATTTGGGATGGAAGGGCTTCATCCAAAAATTAAAAAAATTATTCGATCATTATTAAAAAATAAATCAAGTTTCTCTCCCAAACCAATTAGGGGTGACACAACACTTACTATGTTCCGACAATTCTGTTGGTACTGCCTTGAGTTTCATCTGTGACACACAACCTCGCCATTCCGAAGTCTGCAATTTTAGGGTTCATGTCACCATCTAAAAGGATATTGCTAGCTTTAAGATCCCGATGAATTATTTTGAATCGAGATTCTTCATGCAAATATAGAAGTCCCCTCGCAATCCCTCCTATGATCTTATAACGCATCTCCCAATTCAAATACCCGCGCTTGACTGGATCTGCAGTATTTCATGAGTATATGTATAAATATGAAGAACATGTGAGTTCAAAAGTGGTGATATAATTAGTATTAGCTTGTTATAACAATAAAATATTACCGAATATGAACATATCGAGGCTTTTGTTCTCAATGAACTCGTAGATAAGAAGTCTCTCTTTCCCTTCCATGGAGAAACCCAAGAGTCTAACAAGATTCCGGTGTTGTAGCTTGGCCAATAGCAAGACCTCATTCTTGAACTCCATGTCACCTTGGCCCGATTCCACGGACAATCTTTTCACAGCAACTTCTTGTCCATTCGAAAGTTTCCCCTATATTAAATCTTAACTTATTCAAGGAGTGCTTACAAAGGATATGTTTTAAGAGAAGTAATTAGATCTGTAGATTATGAACAAGTGAACGCAATTAGAACTTGGCAATATTTAAAAACAAAAGTAATAGATAAATAAGTAGCTACAAGTGATTTATTAGTAACTTTTAACAATAATCGATTTTGTACAAGCAGAATAGAAACATGTCAGGTCTTGAATTTCAATACAGAGTCTGAGTTTAGAACGCTAAAATAATTTGAAACAGGATCGCATCGTATTATTATTATTACCTTGTAGACGGCCCCAAATCCACCTTGCCCGAGTATGTTGGCCTTTGAGAAATCACGTGTTGCAGCTTTGATTTCGTGAAAATCGTGTTGTAAAGATTCAGCCGCATTGATGTCGGGTGCAGCTTCATATTAAAGGGGATGTTTTTGTTAAACTAAAAGCCAACAGGTTAAGTACAGTAAACCATTAGAAATTAATACTTACATTCAAGTGCTTCCGTTAGCTTCTTCTTACTTCTCTTTTTCAATAAGACGCCAGCTAATACAGCTACTATTAGACATACACATACAACGATTGCAACAACAACGATGATGATAGTTCGAGTTTTATTATCGCCCTTTGTTCCTGCATTTTTTCCGAATTTGAAATAGTTTACAATTGAGGATCAATATCCAATGCTCAAGATTGAGAACCACAATACCAACGTTCTTCACCAAACTGTTTATAAACAAGGAGAAAATGATTATAGTTTTGGGTTTTGATAACCAATCCTTTTGATTTTTGGCTATTATTGTCCAATTTATTATGTTTTAACTGACCATCAATAATTTACGATATTATTGGCTTACGATATTATTTTTCAGTTCAACGATTGAATCAAAATAGTCTGAAAATCTTGAAATCTCCTTGTGCCATAAAACAGGTCAGTAACTAAAAAACTATTTTCCGAGAAAACAACAAATTGAGGAAGGAGTTAGAAAAAAATAAAATTACAAATATCAGTCAAGAAGTTTGATTTTGTATTATAAGATATTTAATGCAAATCATCGTCTGTTACCTGGTGTTGCCTCCGGCGGTGGCGGTGGCGGTGGAGGTGGAGTGGGTGGCAGTGAAGATGACGGTGGTTGCCGTGGCGTTACAAGCGCCTGTATTTCTTGAAGCCTGGTTACATTGTAGAAGGATGAAACTTCGTAACGAATACTGCAGCTAGGCTTCATTACTCTACACCCTTTTTTGTTGTTGCATTGACTTGGAACATCCGCAGACTCCCTTAAACAAGCGTTGCAACTCTCTGGAGACAAATCCGGGGTACACTGAACCAACGAAAAAATAGTCTGGGAATCCACACTAGTCATATTCCCAGCCGCCACTTTCCTCACAGAACCGCCGCTAGCGGCCGCGGAACGAAGATTATCCAGTAGCGTTCTAACATCCGACATAAATACGTTCGGACTCGAGGCATTACCTATATTCCACGCGAACACCGTTGGCATAGTCTCCATGGTTCCGAACAAATCTTCATCAGAGTACCGTAACGTGCAGAATTCGCCTAACGAGAGTACCTGGTTTTGATATGGGCATGTTTTTACTGATTCACTGGCCGCCATTCGGATACAATCGCTACATGATGTGGGCTGAACATCCCCTCGGCAAAGCACATAGGCATACGCTGTGTCTGGGTTCCGACCCACCGAGGCGTTGTAAAATCCACTGGAATCGACGTTTGTTGATAGAGAAGATAGGAGGGTGTCAAGGTTAATTTTATACGTGCTATTACTCGTGTAATTGCCATTGTTGAAGCAAAACGGCTGGGCCATGCCAGAAGCTAACAGGTCTGCGAGAATCAAGAAAATGGAGGCGAGCTGCAAGGATTTGGAAGTCATTACTTCGTGATTTTTATAGCTTCTTCAACTCTATGATCTGACACAATATGATTGTCTTCAGTAAGCTAAGATCAGTCGAAGAGTATGGGGACTTTATCTGTGTTAAAAACTATGTACTTTCCCATGGGTTCACACTCATCTACACCAAGATCTTAAGTCTGAGATAAGATCTCAGGTTCGAGTAATGTAAGAAATAATCGTCGTGTATTTTTTCCTCCAAATGGTCATTTGCGTGTGATTCTCGAATAGAGATGGTGACAGGAGTGTAGGAGGACATTTGAGTACGACAGGGGAAGCTTCTTACCAGACAAGGACGATACTATACGACTTGACCTCAGAAGCAAAAACATGATTTTATAAACTGTATTTAATACTATACTAGACAATTAGGCCAAAAGAGCCGATAAATTTTTCTCCGTTGACTCCAGGCCGTGAATTGGATTATCTATACCATTCTACACTACTCGGTGGAATTGGACCGTATGTTACGTGGAAGACCGGAGTAAGCAAGGACAAAGAACGATGCGCGCCTGGGAGGAAGTTTCTTACAATTGGCCAGTTCAAAACTCCCCCTAGAACACCTGCATTCACTTGCTTTTACTTTCTTTGTTTGTGTTCTGGTTATTTGAGATCTGCATCCAAGTAACACTGTTGTAATTTGATCCGTGTGGTCCATATTTTTTTAAAGAACCGCACATGTCCAGATAAATTTTTGGACATTTTGATTCATATTAGAGCACTAGCAGTATACTAGCACGAACTCAAGCATTCGGGGTACACAATTATGTAGTCTTTATGGGGGCAAATCAAAATTGGTGTTCAATAACCTTCTTAAAATCTAAAGGTATATATCTAAGCATCGTATCGTGCACGTTTAGAACTGAACCAATGTTACCGAAAATTGAAAATTAGTTTACCGAGGACACTTTATAAGCCGAAAACAAAATGTGGACAAGAGGATCCAAACAATCATTTTTCTTTACTCATTTCATTTAGATCTCAGTTTTACAATTTTCCTACCCTTGTCCTGTTCCCATAAAAGATAATATTACCCGTTAAGATCTGACATCACTTTTTTATGGTCCACCCAGCCAACCAAATTAAGCGGTGCAATGTCAACAGGTTGATACACGAAAGCTTCTTAGGAGGGCACCCATCCCAGTACTGTTGGATGCATGGTGGATCCGATCCCGCCACCGGTGGTGCAGCAAAAGTTTAAAATTTATTTTAATTGCACCGGGAACGCTCATACGCAAAATAAAAGCAGGTAATAAACATACATCGGATGTTTAGATAGTTTACCTTGGACGACTTTGTTTCCAGCTCCGACTATTCCGCGAAAGGGTGATAGCCCTTCAATGGTTGGATCTGGATCAACGCCTAATCCAGTCTACGACATAAATCTCAATCCCTCTACTACCTTGCACTAGAAAGCGTAGTATATGGTCACGAACGGAATGATCACAATGAACCGCACACGGAAAGGTGTGACACGCAGAGTGCGGTGAGGGCGGCCTCGGCTAGCGGCGGCGATGGTGTAGAGGGTCGGCAATTGAGAGAAAGAGTGTAGGCTAGGTTGTGATTCAATAATCAACAACTATTTCATTGTGTCTCCCCATTGCCATATTTATAGATGTAGATACAACGCTTCATTTGGAACCAAACAGGGCACATTAGTTTCGACTCCATCCTTGTGATGTCATCATAATCCGATCGACGATAGATCACTGTGTGCTCAAATCACAAAACTGATCAATATGATCAGATATCACCGATTTTCTCCTTTCACCAATTTTGGATGTCGTACTTCCATTAACCTTATGTCACACTCAATATTTTGAGTATCATATCCGTATGAGAATTGGGAAACCGGTACTCGTGTGATCCTCAATGGTTCAGGGATACAGCTAGTCATGGACACACAACTCCTTGTAAATCCGAGAACACATTCTCCGTCTTACCATCGGACTATGGTAAAGCGTCTAGCAACATCGTCCCATGATCCCCTAGGTATCACTGATAGTGTATGCAATAACCAGTCGATCATTGTTAGCGTACAATATGATCCTTTCATCTCCAATATCCCGACCGAATCAATGACCATTGTTAAATTGAGAGTCACTAAAGATTCGATAACTATGTGATACATCTTGGAGATCAAATAGCGAAATCGCATGTGCTAATAGGTAAAATCATTTACCTAAAGCACATATAATACTCCTGGGCAGAGATTTATTGAACTATTATCTCTTCAGATGATGCGGATATCCATGCACTAGGCGAGCGATGAATCCTCGACAACAAAGCATCAACTCCTACACGTATCAGGACCTCACAAAATCTCGCCACCTAATGACCTTCACGGAGTCGGTAAATGAGTCAAAGTGAAGCATCTATCATATAAAGTCTCGATGATGTTTCGAGTCCTAAGGACCAAGAATGTACAACGAAGACCTCGGACTTAATTCACTCGACAAATGATAATCAATTTGAAAGTACGAATGAGGGTTGTTCGAATGATCACCACGTCACTATCCATCTGCATGCTTAGAATATTTTCATGTTCCTTACCAATGAAATGTGTTACTTCACATCGCAGATGCTAGTCTCAAACTCGAGCGGCCGTTATCCTTATAATGATGTACCAATGGACTAGGAACTGATTTAGAATGCGCAATGACTATTAGATGTATTTCATGATAGTCATCAAATCCACTATCACATCTAACATACACTATATCACATTAAAGGTCCTCATCCAAAATGTTTGAGCAATAAAAGCAAAGATAAAGAATGCAACGTAATATGTAAATTTTAAATAAATTAATAAAGATCGTTTTTAATGATAGAGTCAACAAATCTCTCTACCAACAGTTGTCTAGCCAGGCACCTACTCTAATAATCTCTCACTTTCCCTATAGCCAACTATTCATCAGATGTAGTCCCATTGTTTCGTGATATTTTTCAAACAACAGTCCTATCAATGCTTCGTAAGTGGATTAGCGATGTTTTATGCAGAGGGGACTTGTTTGACGGCAATGTCTCCTCTTCCCAAAACTTCCCGGATAATGTGGAACTTTCTCAGTATATGTTTGAATCGTTGATAAGACCTAGGCTCCTTTGCTTGAGAAATGACACCTGTGTCGTCGCAGTACACCGAGATTGGACCAACTCCTTTAGGAATTACGCCCAACTCTTGGACGTAATTTCTCATCCAAACGGCCCCCTTAGCGTCAGCAGATACTCTTATGTATTTTTCCTAAGTGGTTCCGCAGTGGTGTCCTGCTTGGAACTCTTCCAAGAGACAGCACCTCCATTGAGCATGAATACAAATCTAGAGTTAACTTTGAATCATCTGTTGGGGAACAACGGTGTAGGATCCGGATCCCGCCTCCCGGGGCGCAGCGAAAAACAAAATTGCCCGGGAGACGATCAATACAATAAAATTCAAACACAATACGAACCATTCATAGGGTGTTTTCGTTGATTACCTTGCTGGCAACTCGTGCCTGGCTCCAACCGGAATTACAAGAACGCCTGCTCTTCACGGTAGGCGGCGGTAGATTCGTCAATCAGGTCCACGACCGGAAACGATCTCCCTCCGATCAGCCTGCACTAGAAGACTGATGGATTTTATCACCAACGGATTCTCCTCGAAAGGTTGGCCGGAGCAAGTCCGGCGAGGCGGCGGCGTGCACCGACGGCGGCGGCGGCGAGGCTTTGGAGGAGAAGGGGGCGGCCGTGTCTAGCACACTAGGTTTAGGGTTTTGTGTTGTGTCAAAAAGTGTGGCGAGGCGGCGCACCGACGGCGGCGGCGGCGAGGCTTTGGAGGATAAGGGGGCGGCCGTGTCTAGCACACTAGGTTTAGGGTTTTGTGTTGTGTCAAAAGTGTGTTATGATTAAGCCTAAGTCTACATTAAGTAGACTTAATGATGGACTTGGACCGGCCCAACGGGCCCGGGTCCAACGTATGAACATTCTGCTCAACACATTGAGCTGAGTATCCGTGCGAGAATATCGAATCCAGTACTTGTGTGACCCTCAATGGTTCAGGGATACAGCTAGCCGTGGGCCCACAACCATTGTGGCTCCGGAATCACCATTCCGGACTTGCCCATCGGATCATGGTAAGAGCGTCTAGCAACATCGCCCCATGATCCCCTAGGTATCACTGATAGTGCCTTCAAGAACCAGTTGGTCGTGGTTAGCGTACAGTCCGGTCCTTTCAATCCATATATCCCGATCAGATCAACGACCATTGGTAAATCGAGAGTCGCTAAAGATCCGATAGCTATGCATACATCTTGGAGATCGAATAGTGACATCACGAGTGTAACTAGGTAAACCCATTTACCTAAAACACTTCTAGTATTCTGACCAGAGATTTATACAGTATTATCCCCTCAGATAGCATAGGATATCCACGCATGTCTGCGAGCGGTGAATCCTCGACTACGATGCATCGACTCCTACATGCATCGGGGTCTCACCCAATCCAGCCCGCCTAATGACCCCAAGTGAGTCGGAAAACGGGTCAAAGTGAGACGCCTATCATGTAGAGTCTCAATGACGTTTCGAGTCGTGAGGACTAATCAGTACAACCAAGACCTCGGACTTATCCACTCGACAAATGGTAATCACTTGGAAAGTCCGAACGAGGGTAGTTCGATAGATCACCAGGTCACTATCTATCTGCATGCTCAGATGATCACAATGTTCCCTACCAATGAAACATGGTACTTCGCATCAGATACTAGTCTCAAGCTCGGGCGGCCTTATCCTCATTTTGACGGCCCAATCGACTAGGAACTGATTCAAAATACACAGTGACTATAAGATGTATTTCATGATAGCCGTCATACCCACTATCACATCTAACATACACTATAGTGCATTCTAGGTCTTAATATACGCAATTGTTAATCATCATACAACACAATGAAAGTAAAGAATGCCATAAGAAAATGCAAATATCATATATAAAGACTGTAATATACAAGAGTCTATAAACCCACACGCCACAAGTTGGCTAGTTGGACATCTACTCTAACAATCTCCTACTTTCCCTAAAGCCAACTACTCATCAGACATAGTCCCATTTTTTCGCGATGTTTTTCAAACAAGGGTCCTGGTAAGGACTTCGTAAGTGGATCAACAATATTGTCCGCAGAGGCGACTCTCTCAACTGCTATGTCACCTCTAATATCCCGGATTATGTGGTATTTCCTCAGTATGTGTTTGGATCTTTGGTGAGACCTAGGCTCCTTTGCTTGCGCAACGGCACCCGTGTTGTCGCAATACACCGGGACTGGACCAACTCCATTAGGAATGACGCCCAACTCTTGGACGAAATTCCTTATCCAAACCGCCTCCTTAGCAGTAGCTGATGCTGCGATGTACTCAGCCTCAGTGGTTGAATCCGCGATGGTGTCTTGCTTGGAACTCTTCCAAGAGACAGCACCACCATTGAGCATGAATACAAATCCAAAGGTTGACT